>JBBPKX010000025.1:0-42965 GCA_038089435.1 Boletus austroedulis | reverse complement strand
CTGAGACAGATGAGTTAGGACGAGGGGATGAGTCAATCGGTACTCGACCTGAGTCAACTCGAGTCATAGGGGCTATTTATGGATAGGTGTGCGCTGGCATCATACAGCCACGCATAGCCACTGTGAGTCGATCCAGGGTGCTGACATCAAGGGTTGCATAGCCTTGAGCCATGCGTCCTTGGTCCGGGCTGGTCGAGACTCATCCGCGAGTCCATGTCTGCTAACCCCTTAGCTAAGTGGCGAAGCATAGAGAAAATAGAAAAGAAACTAGGTAAGAGTCCGTTAAGTCTCGGATGAGGAAACGTTACAACAAGTGCACATTTGAGGGTCATGTCCCTCATGAAAACAAGATACAAAAGATTCAAGACTGGCCCAAGTGCCAGAATCTCACCCATGTCCATGGCTTTCTTGGTGTGTGTAGTGTACTCTGCATTTTTATCCATGATTTCGCTTCTATTGCTTGTCCTCTTGTTAATCTTACTCAAAAAGACATCCCTTTTGAATGGGAAGAGCCACAAAAGCTTGCTATGCAATGTCTCAAGGACACTATCTGCAATTCTCCCACTCTCCAGTGTCTGGATTATGAATCTGGTCAGAAAATGATCCTAGCCATTGATATATCCATTATCATGGTTGGATACATTTTGTCACAGGAAGGAGACAATGGCAAGCATTATCCTAATTGTTTTGGTTCTATCAGCTTGACAGAAGTCAAGAGTCATTACTCTCAGGCAAAATTGGAATTATATGGACTATTCTGTGCCCTTTGTGCAGTCTGTGTTTTTGTCTTTGGCATTTCTAATTTCTATGGAAAGCCAGATGGCTGTGCCTCAATTTCAAATTGGTAGGACCTGTCAGGTGACTAAAACAAGTAATCATTGGAGGAGGGACACCAAATACCATGCATACACTTCAAATTGAGCATCATTGAGGTAGGACTGCATCAAAATGCTTGTTAAAGAGCTTGTACAGATGTGCACATTGAAATTGAGGCACAACCTGTCAGAATCAGGTGACTGAAACAAGTAGTTGTCAATACCAGATACTGTGCATGTGCTTCAAATCAAGCTTTGCCAAAGTGGGACACCAGAATGCTTGTTGGAAAGACAAAGAGCTCATACAGTACTATAGACCTAGATTCACCTCATGAATGTCATCCTCTTTATCCAAAAAAGTAACCACCCATAGTTCCAGCCCCACATCAAGATCAACTTCTGGTTCATCCTCATGATCAAGGGCATCCAAGGCAGCCAAGTGCTCAGCCTCTGTGAAATTGAACAGTGGAGAACAGTCCAGTATAAATATAACTTACAAAGGCCCAGACCATTACCTACACTGCCCATATAACCCTCAGCCTCAGGGAGCTCCTGCAAACCAGGAAGTAGATGAATTCTTGTGTGATCCTATCCATTACCATTGATAGCATCGAGGGTGACTTGTAGTCCTTTGCATTGCTGGATGAGATCTAGAAGATCACAGTAGATGGCCCAGATAGAACAGTATTTGACAACTGGCCAGCCTAAGGTTTTGTAGCATCCTGTGATGTAGGTATTCAACCTGGGAGGCACAAGGCTGAACACAGAGTGGTTAGCATCAATATATAAGTCACAGATGTAGTTAAAAGCCTCATGCGACACTGTCACCTAGGCAAGAATGTGAAATAATAAGCAGGTAAATGAATGCATACATGCCTTGAAATCCAATGCTCCATAGTCTTTAGCATGGAGGTGAATCATTTCTGGGACACCATAAGGTAAGATCTACTGGTAAATGCTCAATGTAAACACCAAGAACATGTAGGAAAAAACTATGGTAACCTTGTTTTTATCTCAGCACTTTTGAGTATTGTTGACACGATGCTGGTAACTGTCAAGTTCTTTCTGTAACCAGGGGATGAACAACCAATGAAATACCATGCTATCAATCAATTAGTACTGTCAAACATACAAGATTCAATAATGTACAGCTGTAAAATGTTATCTGGATCATACCAGCCCTCATCCACACCCTCTTCTAGTAGTGCCTCAAACCCAGGGGTGAAGTGATGACATAGCTGAGACCATGTAATTTCAGGGGTAATATTCTTCTTGGTTTTCATCCACCAGTGCTGCACAAAGCCTTGTAGGCTTGGGTCATGCATTTGTCACAGCAGAGTTTGTGCATTTGCTATGCTGAAGTTCTCTGTACCTAGATCACTCTGGATGACCATTGGAATGACTGAGGAAAGTCAGTCAAGGTTTATGCAGACAATAAATACATACATCCAAAGACCTCAGCACATGTCAAGTAATATGACAAAATCAGCTATGAATTCCAGTTAGAATGCCAGACCTCCAGCCAGAGGATCCATCCTGAGAAAGGTTTAATGCCGGTATGGAGAGCTAGCCCAAAGCATAGCCACTTGTCATGCTGGTCAACCACCCAGATGTTGTTTACACCCACAGCCCAAAACTGCCAGTGTTGGAGTTGATTAGCCCTACACTGCTTCATGAGGTCAGGCTCAAATGTCATGAAGTAATCATGCATGACACATCTATTATAATATGAGCTAAGGATGAGAATAACTTCAAGAATTATGGAGTTACTGTGGCACCTGAAACCCATAAGTGTGGAACAAGAGACTTATCATTTTGCATGCACCAGCTTGGGGGTACATTGATTGTAGTTCTGGCATGACTTGGCAAATACTGTCGATGGTATGTCCTTGCTGTCATGTCTAAAGGAGTCTGAGTGACTTGCATATCTGCCAAAACTTAGTCTGCCTAAACAATCATTGGGTATTGTCATTGTCACTCAACCATCATCAGGTAAAATTCCTTATCCAAGGCCATATTGAGTCGTATCAAATACTTTGTGAAGTTCCAATAGGATTTGCTCATCTGTAAGTCAAGCTTGCCACAGTCACTTTATGTGGGGCTCAATTATATCCATGGGGGCTAAAACAGACATAGTATGTGATCAGTCAAGTTCTAGGAGAATTAGCTTGCTATGCATGGTTGGGTTTATTCTGGTTCACTTGCTTCATGTGGTTTGTGGTGAGTCCTTCAAACTCAGACACTTTGATGTCACAGCTGGCTTATAGTAGTATTACCATAGTTACCACAGCATGCAGGATGCCTCTCTCTGATCTGTCCCCCAGTCCTTCTCTCACCTCATCAGTTTCCTCAGCAAACTCATCCTCTTTACCTAGTCCAGACAAGAGTGCTTTAGTCATCAAGTCTCAGCAAATCAAGTCCAACTTCCCATTCAGCAAGCCTTGCATCAGGTGGCAGAGCAGTGGAAGAATGTCTGCTTTGGACATGCTCACTCACCTATGCCAAATCCTGCCTAGCCCTCCTTCCTTCCCTTTGCACAGACCCTCCAATAATTGAAATACTTGTCTTGGGTCCCATGGCCATTCCTTCAGTTCTCTAAGGCAATGATACCAGCTCTACACTCCCAAGAGTGGAAACATTCTTCCTAGGCTGCTTTATGCAGCAAGATCACTTGGTATCACATCCTCTGCTGATTTAATGGTTGAGGAGGTTGATGAGATATGTTGTATCATTGGTCCATTCACCTTAACAACCTTATTTGTAAATAGAGCAGGACCTCCTTCACTAATGTGCTTTCTGCAATGCCCAACAGGGTATTGTTGTCAGCACTTGACTACAAGCAAGCAGATTATGATCACATTGCACTATGGCTTGCCCTCACAATGGCAGAGAGCAAGTTTACAGAACAGCAATGGGCCTTGCTCTCTACCATGTGTGAGCAATATGATGGAGACCTTGCTGTTGGTGGTGCAGGCCTTGATATTCTTGATCAAGTGCTTGGTATGCATGGTTTAGCAGAATCAGAAGGCAGTGAACAGTATCATAGGAAGGCCCATGTGAAAGAACTTGTTGCATTAACCATTGCAAAGTTGCATGTAGATCAGCTTCAAGATTTGATTGGTCCAAACAGTTCACATTGGTTGGATGATGTTGATGACATCAAGAAGGTCTTTTCTGAGGAAGATAGTGCTGATGAAGATAACAAGGAGGCATCAGTGTCCCTTTCATCACCATGACAGTAGATATTAAGTATTGCTGCATGTGTAATCCCTGACCCTCTACATGGAATATTATCTGTTGTACCATTAAGTAATGCATGCCTTGTGTCCTCCCTTGACCTCCACTGCAAAGCTACTCTGAGCATCAACCGTAATGCCAGCCTCTCCCTCTGCTGATCACCAGGTAAGTCACATTCTACAATCAGAACACATTTACTAATGCCTGGCGTAGGCCTATCCACAACTGTTAAATACTGCTCATACCAATCTGAATGATGACTTCAGTGATTCACAGTGCTTTGCTTTCAGCAGCTCTGATTTCTTCACATCACAATATTCCTCCCTGTCATTTGAGAATCTAACATTGTTTCATGCCTATCAAGACACTGTGCTGATGTCTAAAGCACTGCCAGCCTCTACTAGCAACATTAGCCAGTGTAGTGGCTCCTTTCTGCCCTATCAATATACTCAGGCCATGCTGATGCATGTTTCTAAAACTCAGCAAACTATGGGTATCCAGCCTCAGCACCATGCCATCTTCACATTCCTCCATCCTAGCAAATCCACTAGCAGCACTGTGACCAATGTAAGCATCCATTTCATTACTAAAGCTGACACAATGTTCTGATTAATTGATCAGGCTGTGCAGATGCCTTCAACAAGAGCTTATGTCCATGAACACCAGCAAACTCTTCTCCCACCCTCAGCAGACCCATCCAACGAGCCAGGGTCAGCCCCACTACACCCTTCTTCTGAATCCACCCAATCCACCACCCAAGTGGTCTTAAGCAAGAGGGAAGTCATTGAAGCAACCAAACATGCCTGTAAGGCATTACTGAGGACTGTGGTCATCCATGGTGCAATCTTCACTGATGGCCATGATTCAGAGATAAAGGACACCATCCAAAATAGGATCCAGACTGTTGCAGGAGCAGTGCATGTTGTTCAGCCAAGAACCATGTGGAAGGAAGTGGTCCATTCACTCAACAAGCTACTTCATACATGGAAGAAATATTCAATCCTGTATGTTCTCTCAAACCTTGAGCTTCAATCACAATATGGTCAGCCACCCCTGTCACATGCTGCCACTTCTGCCAAGGCCAAGGACTTGCTGTCCACTTTTGCATTCCTCCACACATCTCCAGATTGTGACTTTTTTATGTCTCCATTCCTCCATCAAATGCTAATTCATCTGACCTTTGAATGTCCACCACTTTTGTCTAACTATATTAACCACGATGCACCACATGATGCACTCAACAACCTCTTTGCTCTTGGTGTAGCAGCAATTGCTGCAAATATTCAGGACTACTGAGAGGGGATTAGAAAAGTACAAGATGTTAGCCAAGAAAACTGGCAGTTGGACTACCTAGATGCACACAGATTGATTAGGACTATCCAACAAGACAATGTGCATCAAGGCACTTTGGATGGTTTGCAGCAGTAGATTATGGAGCAGGGATCAGACTCAACATTACCTCCAGAGTAGTTTACTACTGTATGTACCTACTAGTTGTATTTTTGACCAGTATTTCCCTGTATAGGTGACATGGCACTGTCCTCCAAATGATCATGGACCTCATTGTATACCACCAGCCCACCAACCTTGAGATGTCAAGTGTTTCTAGGAAGGCCTGCAATTGTTGCTACCATTCACTCCAGCCTTGCTTGACCCTGTCTGCCACTAGATATAAAAGACATGGAATGCAACAATTTCTGGTGCTACTCCTCAACCACATTGTTTTTTCAATGGAAGCTCCAGTTTCCCACCTTTTTATCCAATTTACAGAAGATGCTCAAGCCACCAAGGATAGACACTGTGAGCATGAAGCTTGTCAGCATCCCAATATTCACAAGGGTGATCCCGTCCACTACATCGCTAGTCTTCACCAAGGTTGACTGGGCAAATTTGTGTGCAATGTTTGCTTCAAGTATTACAAGACCAAGGTGGAAACAATGACAAGTCAAGCTGTTAGACATGGTATATTTTCCAATCCATCATGTGTTTTTGCATCCAGTACTCATTCTGCACTAGATAGCCACTCTATTATATGAACAGTATGTGATTCCATCAATGTAGCACAATTGTAAGGTTAGATCTTCATTCTAGTACCAAGAAATTATGTTGACATCCCTATAGCATCCATCAATCCACCTTCTATGGCTGTGATCACCTTGCATTCCATGGCTATGCTATCCCCTCCTGTTCCAGCTCATCCAGCATCCCATTCCCACACTCCTAACTACTACCATCTACCCTCCCCATTGCAATTGTCTACACAAGTGTCCCACTCTTATAGGTCCAATGTTCATGTTGCTTCAGCTTGGTCTACTAGCACACCAGTTCAGACCCATGGTACTGTCCACATTGGTGGATATGGTCCTCAACACTCACATTACCAGGCTCACCACCACTATTGGGCATCTAAGGCACATGTGCATAATCCGCCCACACCTGCCAAGACCTATTCATTGGATATCATGGCCATTTATGAATCTAGCAGTGATAAGAGGAATGCTTGTCTCAACAATATTGCAGTGAGTGTATAAATATGTACTTCTATTGATTGCTTATATGCTACAGAGCATTTGTGAAGGGGTAAAGAGTATTGACACTCACAGCACAGCACAAGACCTTGTGAACATCACAATGTCCACCTTGGTATTATTGATCAAGGGCTACTCCCCAAGTTTTGCATGGCACAAGGCCAAGTTTGTTGTCCATGACAAGCACTGGATAAACCTTTCAGTTCATACCAGCACAATGGGACATTTCTATGAGGAGTGCCTCACTGGTGGCAAGAGGGGTACAAAGAAGTTCAAACTGGAGAAGCAATTTAATCTTTATGTCATAGTCCCTGAGAAGCAGTGAGATGAAGTGGAAGAGTTTTGAGAAAATCTAAATGCTGTTGACAACCCTTCTTGCCAATCTTCACTCATCTGTCAACCCAATGCCTCAATGCAACCATCAAGCCCTTTGTTGAATCCCTTACCAAGCATTCCTGCCTCTTCTACAGATACTTCATTTGCCACACAGCCCTCTCAGAAGGGGTTTGATATCTCAATAAGCCCTCTATTACATATGTATATATGTTTACTGATATTTGGTTAGGCTCTGACTGCTTCCAAACAGCACCACCATCAGTACAAGAGCAGTGCTTCCAGTACTACTACCCACTCTCCTTCACCAAAGAGATCCATCCAAGATCTTGTGCCATTCACTTCTCCAGATTGCAATCAATTAAGGCAAGTACTCCAGGCAGGCAGTAAAACCAGTCTCAACATCAAGAGTGGCAAGTAACTTAACTTGCTAGAGATACCTATTCATGCTAACTCATATTCTACACTAGTACTATGTTATAGAACTGAGTTGGTGGATTTTTATCCAATCCTGGTCAAGAAACTAGGTAATATCCTTGATGAGCTATCAGCAAACAACTCAGAGGACCACTTGGGCTCAGTCACATTTAACATCAAGCTGACACAATGATTTAGTGGTCACATAAGGGTTGAAGTGACTCAGATGGCCCTCTTTGGTGTGGGGGCATTCAAAACTACACAGGCTATTGAGTTGACACTCACACCCCTCCGGCAATCTGGCCTTGGGAGTATTGCAAACCATGTAATTGCTGCCAAGCACCCTTTTCTCAATCCATTTGCAGATGCCATCCATCCATCCTATCTGTGGCTGAGTATGGGAGATGAGTCCCAGTGCCTCTACCATGAAGCCAATGTACTCTACTGGGCCATTGCATTACTTGAACTGGCTTATGACTACATTGATAAATGTATTGCTCATGCAAAACAGCCTCCACCATTCAAAGTCCCTTGTCTATGCTTCATTGATGCTGGTCTCATATTTGCATACTCTACCAACCATGCCAATGTTCTCTGAGGTCCTGGAGGGTCCAAGTCTGGGACTGTCAGGACAACTTACCTTGCCAAAGAAGTGATCTTGGGTGATTTTTTCAAGTACATTCACAATGGTAACACTACCTTGTGTGAATTCACAGATCCCATGGCCACTGAAGTCGCTGAATTTTTGTCATTCACACAACATATACAATACATAAAGACTACTGGTCAGGTATATATCTCAGACTACCAAGGTAACACCAATACCCTCACTACAAGACTTCTGGTGCTGATGTATCAATATGCAGTACAACAGTTCTAACAGACCCACAAATTCTCACCCATCTGTAAGTTATTTGACTTTCACATGTGCCATTGTACTAATTAGGTCTGTAGTAATGTCAGTGGTGGCATGAGTTTGTTTGATGATGGAAATGTAGAACATGGGGTAGAAGTCTTTGAGGAACAGCACAGCTGCAGCACAAATAGGTTCTGTAGCTGGCCTGGGTTTGGGATGCAGCCTTTTGACCAGTTGCCAACTGGTGAGGAAATGGAGAACATCTTTGAGGCTGCCTAATACCTGATCTTACTACATTTGTGCATATCTGTATGAGCTCTTTGTCTTTCCAACAAGCATTCTGGTGTCCCACTTTGGCAAAGCTTGATTTGAAGTGCATGCACAGTATCTGGTATTGACAACTACTTGTTTCAATCACCCAATTCTGACAGGTCATGCCTTGATTTCAATGTGCACATCTGTATGAGCTCTTTAACAAGCATTTTGATGCAGTCCTACCTTGATGATGCTCAATTTGAAGTGCACACATGGTATTCAGTGTCCCCCCCCCCTGACAATTACTTGTTTTAGTCACCTGACAGGTCCCACCAATTTGAAATTGAGGTGCAACCATCTGGCTTTCCATAAATTTCACAGTGGAGATGGATGTGAAATACATCAAAGGGATGATCAATAATTCTGATCTCCAGCCCAATGCAACCATTAACTGTTGGATCATGGGTATTCTCTTATTCACTTTCCATCTTGTCCATGTTCCAGCTACTCATTACACAGGAGCTGATGGACTGTCTTGTTGTCCACCATCTGATGATGACCCCCCTGAAGATGATGACTTTGAGGATTGGCTTGATCAAACCTATTCTTTTGCTATGTATCTTTTGAACAATCATCTTTCTGTGCCTAGTTTCCTTGCTCACTGTTCTCAATCTCCATCATTTCATCCTCTTTCTCCACATATTATCTATGTCTTCTTGCTCACAGACCTTGATCCTGATTCTGATCATCCTGTGCTTCCCTGGTCACCTAAAGTAATCATGAAGGATATCTGAATTGACTGGATCTAGGACTTCCTTGTCTCCAAGACCTATCCTCCAGACCTCTCCAACTTGGACTACCAATCTTTTGTCAATATGGCAACTCACTTCTTCATTCTCAATGATTCTCTGTACTGTCAAGAACCTCATGGATGTCACCAGCTCATCATTCCACTCAGATGATGATATGGACTTATTAAGGAGGCTCATGATGACCTTGGACACAAAGGTATCTTCTTCATCCATTCACATCTACTCTTGCACTTCTGGTGGCCCATGTTGGTCAACAACATCAAGTGGTACATCAAAACCTGCCACAAGTGTCAAATCTGGCAGACCCAAAAACTCCACATACCACTGACTGTCCCAATGGTTGGTGGTCTTTTTCACAAAGCTCACATCAACACCATGGTGATGCCATGATCAGGTGGTTACCAATTCATCATTCAAGCCTAGTGTGCACTCACTGTGTATCCAGAATGGCATATGCTCTGGTCAGAGAATGCATCCTCTCTTGCTTCTTTCATTTTTGAAGATATTCTTTGCCATTTGGGAGCTATATCTGAGCTTGTTACTGACAATTGTCCTGCTTTTGTTCAAGCTCTAGATGTCCTTGCTGACCAATACAGAATCTGGCATATCTGGATTTCTTCCTATAACTCACAGGCAAATGGCATGGTCGAACAGCATTACTATGATATCCAGAAGGCCATCACCAAAAGTATCCTAGGAGGGGAGGTGTGCTGGCCATTGACCACACACTCCATTTTCTGGGCAGAGAGGGTAACCATACTAAAATCAACTGGACTCTCACCCTACTTCATGGTACATGGTGTTGAGCCCCCCTTCTCTTTTGATCTCATCAAAGCTACTTTCCTTATACCTACATCCAAAACTGACCCTCAGTTTAGATCCTCCCTGATCACATGGCATGCACACCAACTCCAGAAGTGACAAGAGGACATCCAAAATATCTGTCAAAATGTCCTTTGCTTTTGGTTTGCATCCTTGAAGCAATTCAAGGCACATTTCAAGAACCATATTCATCCTCAAATCTTCAACCAAGATGATCTTGTCTTGGTTTGGAATACCCAGATCAAGAAGGAGTTAAACTAGAAGACAAAGCCACACTACCTCAGTCCAATGGTGGTCCTTTGCAGGACTACTGGAGGATCGTACTTGCTGGCCAAGTTGGATGGTTCCATTTCAAAACTATGTTATGCTGCATTTCAATTACTTCCTTATTTTTCCAGAACTGAAATCTCCATTCTGGTCATAGACTTGACCAGATTGGACAACAACAAACTTGATGAGTTCAATGCAGAAGATGACATACAAGATGAGGATGGAGAGGTCATCAATGACTAATCCAACAAGGACCTTATCTATCCTTCATTTCATTTCGCTTTGAACTATCTGCTACATATCTGTTTCAATCCTGGTTTTTGTCTGATGTATCTGTTTCTATCCCAGTTTTTGTCTGGTGTCTTGATATCTCTCAATGTTACTGAAAAACAATGAAAAAAGACAATTATATTGTTTAGACTCTTCTTCTCTTGTCTTGTCCTCTACAAATAAAAACATAAAAGGACTACTACAAAACTAAAAGGCAAAACAGACAAAAAGCTAAAAGAAAAATAAAGATGTCTTTCACTCTCTGTATGTCTCAATGAATTCATTACTTACTAAATTTGTTTCAAATGCATGAATGAGACACATGCCCCTTCTACATTTTATTTCTTGACATCTGGTATTGTTCTGTACAATCCAGTATCAGTCGTTTTGGGATCCATGTGGAAAGAGTCACAGAAAGAAGTTGAAGAAAACAAGTTGGATGAAAACTTGCAAAATGGTGTCATTTTCCTCATTATCCAACTTATGTACCTCTTGCTTTTACTTATCTTACTTTCTTCTACTTAGGAATATGCCAGATCGGACATGGACACATGTTTGGACTACAAAATACATGATGATGCAACTATATACATGGGTCGGATACCTTCCCTCACATCCCCAGTGCTGCCTTGATCAGGGCTAGGTCTGCCATCTGCTCAGCAACCTCTGCCTCCATCTCTGCCATCTCTACCTCAGCCACTTTGATCCATGCTTGGGTCTTCCAGATCTTTGCCTCAAGTTGCTTGATCATGCATACCCCAGCTTCAACAACTTGTTGTGTGACTTGGAACTTGGACACCAGTTTGGATGGCCCTACCCTGTATCTTCTTCTTCTTTCTCTTCATCCAAATCATCCAGGATAATTGTATTGTGACATGTACACATTGGGCAAGCTGCTGGCAGGTGAGAACACCACAAGAGCAATCATTCGACCACATACCTGGCACCTTCCCTTTTCCCTTCTTATCCATTGCCCCAGTATCTTCAACCTTTGTGCCTTGCAATCAATCCATTGACTTGCTGCACTTAGCCTTCAACTTCATGCATTGGTTGCACATCTGGTTTTCTGGACCTTGGCATGGCTCTGTGTGATCCATGCATGCATCACACAGTACTTTGTACATCACTACATGAGGACTGGACACAGCCTTCTTAGTTGGTGGGTCTCTTCTTCATCACACTTGTCCTCATCATCTTCAATTGCACACCCACACTATTGATCATTAGTTGCCATACACATTCCATCACTCATACTCATCTTTGCCCTGGCTGGTACCTGGATGAATATGGTTGGCTTTTGTGGACTGGAGTCATTGATGGATGTCACTGTTGCAGTTGTTGGAGCAACAGCTGGGGCATCATTGGATTTTGTGCCTTCTTCAGTCACTGGTTCAGTCATACCAGCATGTTCCTCCTTGCACTTGGTTTCCTCACATTCCACCTGCTCTCATTCAATCTGTTCACCCCCTTCCTGTTTGATCCACTCATGTTCCTCACATTCTTGCTCCTTGTGCTTTGCTCCTCACATGCACATTCCTCAGCTTGCTTATGATGAAACTTGGTGTCAGCCACCCACTTCTTGACTAGTGGGTTTGTCTGCTCCATTGTTTTGGCCACACACCCCTTGACTCACAGTTTGAGTCTGAGCTCATGTGCCTCCCAGAGTTGTGCAAGTAGTTCATTCTTGGGGCCAAATTAGTGATGAATGAGGTGCAACTAGTTAGTTATGCACCAAGGTGCCATTCCATTCCTTGATCCATGCTTCCTGCTCTTCCTCCAACAACTCCTTATCATCTAGTACAATCTTCATGACAACAAGGACCTTCTTGCTGGCATCTGCCAGCTTGTTTCACACAATTGTTTTTGGGTCATCCTCTGCCAGCAGTTAAGTAAACACAAGGATGTTAGTAAAAGAGGACATGGTTATGGAAAGGGAAAGAGAGAGTTGAAGTGAAGGAGAGATGTGGACATGTCATAATTCAAGGTCTGCACATAGCTGAGTCATGTGACTGACTGGGGACAGTCAGTATCTACAGTAAGTCCCTCATGGATGTGGGAACCCACAGTTCCCTATGTCCACAGCCAGTCATCCAGGCCACTTTCCAGTCATCAATAGTCATCTTCAAGCATTGTACAAGTCATTCATCATGTTCTGTGTCCATCTGGTCAAGGTCCATCTTTATCCATACATATCTGTGTTTATATCCAATCATCCAAGTTATCTGTCTATAGTTGGATGTATTGGACAGCAATTTTTCTTTATGGTTTGTGTTTGTTCATTTTGTTTAACCTTTTATGGGTTTGTTTGACATTGGGGATCTTGGAGAAACATGTTGAGATAAAGACTTTGCTTGGTTGTTAGGTTATTTTCTTTCTAGTTATATTGTAGTGTTGGAATCCACATAGTAGAGTCCTGGGAATGCCTGGACTATAAAATCTTGTATAGAGATCTAGAATCTCATCTTGTGCTTGTCCACCTCAATCCCTCTCATCTAAAGTCTCTCATCACTTCATCCTTTTTGTTTCTCTTTGTCATCATCATATCCAGTCCTCATCCTTGACCAGATAATCTGCTTTCAATCTGGATTCAGTCCAGACTCCTCGATTCATATGCCTAGTATAGTTGAGCCACCCCTTCTCACTCTATTCAACCTACATGAACCCCTTGGGATGAGTTTCACACTCACTCCCACCTTCTACTCTTTTTTCTTACTTGACCTCCTGGTCAAGTACCAACCTCATTTATATTTCTTCACTAGATCTGTGTAAGACCACTTATCCCCTTTTTAATACTATACAATCCCTTTTGTATATAAGCTGCTTGTTCTTTGTCAAACACCTCAGTCCATTGATCATGATGACTGAGGTGAGTTACTTTTATATCCTATTTACCTACTTGAGCTAATGTGTATATAGTTCTGATTCTCAATAGCTATTCTCTCAGGTTATGAGCCCTGAGTTTCCCAAACTCTGATCAAGTCAAACCCATTACCACTCTGCCATGTCCATTGTCCCAGTCACCACCAATATCCTCCCAAGCAATATTTCCAAGCTCGAAGTCAAGGGAACAAACTGGGCCATCTTCACATTCCATTTCCAAGTCGCAGTTGAAGCCAAGGAATTGTGGGGCCATATGGATGGCACAACCCCTTGCACAAGCTATACTGCCCCTCTAAGCACTGACCAAATGGACAAAGTCAATAAATGGAAGAAGAATGAATGAATGGCAAAGCACCTACTTGCTCAGTGAATCCCAGACTCAACTGCCTTACGAATCCAGAAAAAGGCCACTGTAGCTGAGATATGAGATGAGATCAGCAAGAAATACATTGAGAAAGATGCATATGCACAAATGGACCTGCGCACACAGTTTCTCAAATTGAAGCTTACCAAAGAAGCTGATGTCTGCCAGTTCCTCAACAAACTATTGATCCACCATCATTAAATCCCTACTAAATCATCTTGCCAACTTTACATTGAGCCAGCTCACTGCTGCTCAATTATTCATGTCTGCCAAGATCCTAGATCCTGATGTTCTGATTTCTGTGGTAACTGAAGAAGCCAAGTGCCAGAAGACAAAATACCCAGTGCATAGTGACACAAAGGACCATGACTGTGATGAAGCCATGATGGTTATCTATTCAGGAATATCATGAGGACATGGAAAGGGAAAGCAAGGAAATGGGAGACAAAACCCATCCAAATGCTGGGAATGCAGATCTACAGATCATCTCTTAGTTTTTCACAGGAAAGGAGGTGGCAAAAAGAAACCTACCAGCTTGAATACAGCCAATATCACAAATAAAGATAGCAACTTAGAAGATGAAGTATTTAGAGTCCTGGATGACTTGAGTGATGATGAGTCTATCCTAGGCCTGTTGTCAGTGGAGTCCTCAGATGACAAGGAAAATGGAGATGATGAAGACTGGTTCTCAGTCATAGATGAAGATGAACCCAATAATACCTGAAATCTGGATGAGCCACAAGCACTGAAAGTCAAAGACATGATGTCTGTCAACTGTGCTGGCCCTGCAAATGACCTGGAGAATGTTGCTATGGAAGCAAACAAAGAACATACCTTCCATTGCCAAATTGAGTTGTATGATTCTGGCACCACACATTACATCTTTCCATACCATAAGCATTTCGAAAACCTTGTGGATATCCCCAACAAATCTTTTATAGCTGCAAATCACCAGAAGTTTGTCACAACCAGAGTTGGCAACATGATAATCAAAGTACCAAACAGGCATGACATATCACAACTATGTCTTACTGAAGTCCTGTTCTCACCAGAGGTTGGATACATGCTGGTATCCATTGGTGGTCTTGATGAGCTTGGGCTCTTGATGACATTTGCAGGAGGGCTCTGCACAATCCAAGAATCAGATGGCAAGACAATTGGGCAAATACCACATACCAAGAAGGGCCTGTACCATGTCATGCATGAGCACAAAGTTGTGAATGCTATTAAGGAAACCATAACTATGATGGAATTACATCATCATTTTAGGTATATAGCCCCATCTGTCGCTTGCTGCTTCATTGAAAATGGACTAGTAAACAGGTTAAAAGTTGACAAGACAAGCAATGAATTCATCTTTTGTGAATCCTACATTTATGGAAAAGCCACACACAAACCAATCACCAAGGTCCATGAGGGTGAATGGAGCAAAAGATTAGGTGGAATAATTTGGTCTGATGTCTGGGGACTGGCACCAATTGTGATGCTCAAAGGAAAGCAATACTATATTGCCTTTACAGATGATCACTCACAACTAACATACATGTACACCATCCACCAGAAAAGTGACACATTCACAGCCTACAAGCACTTCAAGGCCTGGCTTGACTGGCAACTTGCAGCAAAGGTGCAGTTACTCCATTCCAACCAAGGAGGCAAATATCTGGGAAGAGAGTTTGTTGCATACCTGCAATGTCAGGGGACAACACAATGGCTCACAGCACATGACACACCCCAACATAACAGCATTGTGGAACAACTAAATTGGACAATTCTTGAGCATGTCTGGGCACTGCTTCATGCAAACAGATTATCCAAATTTCTGTGAAGAGAAGCAGCATGTCACATCACCTGGCTGAAGAACAGAACATCCACCAAGGTACTAAATGGCCTAACACCATACAAGGTGGCCTTCTGCAAAAAGCCTGACCTGAGCCAAGTTCATGAATGGGGATCTGAAGTCTATGCAAAGACTGAGCATGGAAACAAGCTGGAATGGCCTGCTGAGAAGTTAGATGGATGGGAATGGATGACCAATCAGAGAATGCTCACTGTGTATATTGGCCATCCAAGCAGATTGTCACCATTGAGCACAATATCTATTGGGGACCACCATAGTATGACATCAAGGGGGAGCAAGAAGGAACTCACATAAGTGATGTCACACTTGCATATGTAAGCAACCCTATTGAGATCTGGGTATTCTATTCCATCTTCATTCATATTCTAGACCCAGATTCCAGACCATCCAACATATCAGACTATTACACTATCACATTTACTCATGACATACATCATAGATAGGAGTTCTATTTGCCATTGGTAGATAAGGCTGTTTAGTCATTACAGCTTACTCTTCTTATCTTTTATCTGTCATTATACCTATCTCTTTTAGATAGAGTACATACATGGACAAACAGGTCCAGTCATGTATATAAGAGAGCTCAAGTACCTTGCTCTCTAGGTTAACAAGTTATCTTGCCTCCTGCACTTTGAGTACCCTCAGTGCCCACTACTTCACATCACTTACTCACCTACTCCACTTGTAAGTTCTCTACAAGACCCATACTTCCTCTACTGCTCTTTTATTCTATTGAGTGTTCCCTTGGCTAGCCACTAAGGAGATAAAAGAGACTAGTGCATCTCTTTAGGTTATGAGCTCCAAGCACTATTGAGGCCAGACATATCTTTGATGTCTTTCCCATCTCCCTCATGCTTGGCACTATGGAGTCTAGGCTTGTACAGCTGTTTCTCAAAGTTATTTGCTACCTCCAAGGGATTTTCCAATCCCTTGTCTTTGCTACCCCTACCCTCACCATCAATAATTTCTTTGTCTTCTTGATGGCTTGCATAGCCTGTTTCTTTTTGGTCTTGGATGGTTTCTTTACTTTTATTGGTGCTTATGCTGCTGCTAACAGAAACAATTATGTCTTGCAGTTTGCTCTTTACTGCACACCTAATCAGGTTTGTGCTGCACCACTGCCTTCTGAAGCAAGACTATCCAACCCAACTCCTATGCCATCACCCCTGACCTGGATTATTCTGGAGACAATCTGCCCTTATCTGCTGGTTGTTCCTGTTTTACAGAGAGATTGGATCTACTGGACTACTATTTGTCCACTGGAAGGAAGAGTCCAGAACTGCCTTGAAGAACATAACCACCTGGGACTTCATTTTCACACTATCTGTCCTGAGTGTGAGCACCATTTAGAAGAAGGTGAACACTGCCAAGGCATCCAGACCCTGCACCACAAACTACATCATAGCAGTTCAGAATTCATTTTTATAGACAAACAGTTTGAAGGATCTACTATAGTCTAGACCTTTCCAGGCCTTATACCTATAGAAGGAGAATTCCATGTATCTTTGCTGGAATTGTCTTTAGCCTGACAACTTGAACTTCCCATCTCCACACCTCTTCCTCTCCACTCTTTCTACCTCCTTATTCCTTCCCTTACAATCCATTAAATGGAGAACCTCTATGGCCAAGTACTCCAGAACTTGAGGAACACACCCGATGCCCTAGAAGTCCAGGACTGTTTTGAACAGGTTGAGTGGTGCAAATCATCAGAAGTCATCTCCCTTTCCCATCCAACACTTTTAGCACACCAACTTGCTGAATTCATGGACATTCACTCTATTCCTAAAGACCCTGCTAAGATTGGTCCTCTCCATTATGATGATCTTGAGTGAGAAGGACAAGCCCCTTTTCTGCAGCAGACAGATATTGTGCCACAGGTAAGAGACCTGAACTCCAATTGGATTGTGATTCCAATTCAGATCACCTCTGTTGAAGCTGGTACTGTCAATGAGTCCAATTTAGCTTGTTCTTTTCTTTATTCTGCAGATGAGACTCTTTTCTCAGCATATACTGGTGCTGGTTGGGCTTTTCCCACTGAGACTTACAATACTATGCCAGATGCACTTATTCATTTTCAGGGATATGAGATATTACATTGAGATTTCTTTTCTCCAATATTTATGCATGAACTTCCTCATTCTTTTGATCTGGACTTATGCCCACATAGTCTTCTTGTGGACTTGTTATTTCCTAACTGGGAGTACCCTTCTAACTCCTGGTTTGATCCTCATAGAATTTGGAATCCACCTGCTGAAATGATCTAACTCACTTAAGAGCTGAACACTTGAGGAGGGTGTTTGTGAGGGCAGAAGTGAGGAGGGAAAACTCCAAGGAGAACAAGACTGGGGTGTCTTGTCGCCTTGGGCCTGGTATTTATACTCTACTGTACAAGGCTGTGTCTGGTCTATGCTAGTGAGGCTATACATGAGGGAGTACTGCTATAGGTACATAAGGCAAAGCATCAGGGCAGAGACAGACACGTTAGGACAAGGGGACAAGTTGTATCGAGTCAGTCCAGGTCATAAGGGCTATTTCAGGATGGACATGTGTTGGGTGACATGCACAGCCAATTATTGCCCCATAATGTTCCAGGATCATGATGTCAAGGGTTCACATAGCCTTGAGCCATGCTGCCTTGGTCCAGGCTGACCTAGACTGATCCTTGAGTCTGTGTCTGCTAACCCTTAGCTAAGGGGCAAACAAGAAAGAAATAGGAAAGGAAATTAAGTAAGAGTCTGTTAAGTGTCAGAAAATAGATAGAGAAATAGAGAAACGTTACACCTGCTCCCTCTCAACACTTCTGGAATTGCCAGTTTGATACCAAGCACCAAAGACATTGGAGAGAGGATCCTGCTATCAGGCACTTGGCTAGGTTACAAGAGCAGTATCTTAATGCCAAGCATGATGCTGAACAGCAGGTCTACCTGGATGCTCTACTGGGCAACTTAGATCATTCAAGGCCCAGGAGACAAGTGGCAATTTGAGGGAAAAACTAGAGAAGAAGGAGGAACCATATGTATTAATATAATGGTCTTTGCTTTTTTTAATTGTGTGATTGGCTGGATACTAAGTTGGAGAATCTTGACCAAAGAAGAAGGTGTGCCTTTGCCTATAAAAAGTTGACTAATGAAATTTTCTATAGAAATGGCCACTACCATCCCTAAAGCATCTGAATTCAAGATCGAAAGCACCATCCTCACTCATATCCCCATCCTTACTGGACCAGAGAACTATCCTGTCTGGTCCACTCATGTCTGCTCTACTTTCATAGCCTGTGGCACTGGAGCTTTTTGGATGGAGGTTGGGCTAACACTCAACATATCTCCAATGATGATTGGAAAGCAGTCAATCAGAAGATGCTAGGATTCTTGACTATTACAGTCAATGTAATGTTTTCCTATTTTTCTATCTATTTCCTGACATATAACAGACACTTACTTAGTTTTTTTTCCTATTTCATTCTTGTTCACCTCTTAGCTAAGGGGTTAGCAGACACGGACTCAAGGATTGGTCTAGGTCAGCCCAGGTCAAGGCAGCATGGCTCAAGGCTATGCAAACCCTTGATGTCATGACCCTGGAACATTGTAGGGCAGTGACTGGCTATGCATGTCATTCACACATGCCCATCCCAAAATAGCCCCTATGACTCATACTCAGACTGACTCGACATGACTCATCCCCTTGTCCTAACATGTCTGCCTTTGCCCTGATGCTTTGCCTCATGTACCTATAGCAGTACTTCCTCATGTATAGCCTCAATAGCATAGACCAGACACAGCCTTGTACAGTAGAGTATAAATACTAGGCCCAAGGCGACAAGACACCCCAGTCTTGTTCTCCTTGGAGTTTTCCCTCCTCACTTTTGCACTTGCACACACTCTCCTCAAGCATACCAGCTCTTAAGTAAGTTAGATTGTTTCATTAGAACAAGACTGACATTACCCACCAGATTAGCTACTTGCCAGATGAACTACCTGTCGACTAAAGGAATTCGAATTCACCAGTAGGCCACTCCCCATAGCCTGTCTAGAGTACTGAACACTCTCCCAGTGTTGTACTACTGAGTTGAAGATCTCCTTGAATACTCCCTCACAGGCGTTAGAGGCTTTCCAGATCCAGTAGCAAGGGCTGGGCCATCGACTGTCATCCTCAAGGATCTGGTCCCAGATTGGCCAGCAGAGATAAAAGTAGAAGACAAAGAGGACCTACAGGTAAAGTAATGGCATTCTGCCTTATCCATAGAGGAATCGCATAAGGAGCTCATGAAGCCCACCCACTTAGCTTCTCTACCCAGACTCAGATGTGGAATGACTGGTAGAAGAAGAATGAAGATCAGAAGAGTTGGAAGAGTTATCCGACTACTGTACAAGTTTAGACAAAGGGCTTAGGACTGTTCAAGACTGTAGTACCCTTGGACTGGACAACTCCCCATCCACTTTAGTAGAGACTGAAGCAAGCCTCCAAGGGGATATTGTAGACCCCTATGAGCACAAAGTTGGAACACTGCTGTACTGCCCCTCTACACCAGATTGCCCAGAACTGCCTCTTGCAGAACCTGTAGATTGGATCTGGATTACAAGCGATCACTGTTGTGGATCAACAACTGAGGCAAGCAGATATAGATGTGCAACTCAGGAGAGATTACAAAGGGAGATCAATGATCTTATTCAGGAGGGGATACACCTTGCTCAAGAGAGAGACCGGAACACCACTAGAGCCACAGAACTCCGACAGAGAGTACAGGCAGTATATGCAGACATCACAGAAAGAATATGCATTCAACAGAGAACTGCTACTCCTGGCCCTCCTAATCCTCCTCCTTACCCCTGCTAGTTCCATCCTCACACATCTATTGCTGTGGACATCACTTCTCCTCTCCAACCCTGCTCAACACTTCAGTGCCCTTGTCGTTACCTTCCATATTAGGCTGCTATTTGTATCAATAGAAAACATAATTGTCATCCAAAAGCCTAGACCAGAAGAAGAAGAGGAAGTAAACCCGATCAGATGAATTGAAGAAGAGCATGTAATTGAAGAAGCACCACTGCATATCATTGAAGTGGAACAGGAACACCAAGAACAGGCTGAAAGGAGAGAGAATGAAGAAAGTTCAGACTCCAAGACCCTTGCATACCATGAGGAACACCCACATCTAGTACCAAGGGATGAACAAATCGAGAATACTCTTCAATACACCATTGAACAAAGTCCCACAGAAAGAAGGCACAACTTTCATAATCACTACCTCATCGCAAGTAAAAGAACCCTATTGGCTAGAGCTGCCAGATGAAGAATGGAGGAAAGCGCAGACCAGATATTAATGCATCTCAGGGAGCTTGATGATCAGATCTCAGATCAGATACCATATAGACCAAGACCCCCCACCACCATCCCACACTTATAGAAAGTGATGAGTCATCCCTTTGACAGACAGGCATTCATTGCCAACTTGCAAGTGATTCAGATCAATACCACATTAGCCAATGACTTGCTCAATCTATTTGACCATCTTACGGAATGACACAATGACGTGCAGGCTGCTCTTAATCAAAGTACCATCACTACACAAAGGCAAGCAGCTACTATCACCACTTTAGAAAATCAAGTCAATCAGGCTACCACTCAAATCACCACCCTGCAGGCGTTATCAGCAGCAAATCCCACCATGGCTCCAAAGCTTAGTAAGGCTTTTGTGGACCCTGGATCCTATAACAGATCACAATCAAAGTTTGAGGAATGGTGGACAAAAATCCAATCATGGTTACATGAAAATGCTGCAGTGTTCCCACTGGCTAGCCAGAAGGCCATTATCGTGGTCCTGTCATGTTTGGAAGGACAAAAGGCCAGAGGCTTTGCCTGGACAAAGTTAGATCTTATCTCATCAGGAGGAGCCTATACTTGGGCAACCTCATAACAGAGATCAAAGCCCTGTTTAGATCTGTGAATCAACAGAAATGGGCTAGAGCAAAGATCCAGACTCTTAGACAAGGAAAGATGCCGATTGATGACTGGATCATCAAATTCATGGAATATGAACCCCAAATGGGAATGGATACATTACATCTTATCTCTATAATTGAAAAGAACATTGATCAGAAGATCATCAATAGAATCCTTATGGAAGGACTCAGACTGGCAACAATACTAGAATACCTTGAAAAATGCCGCATCATTGGAATGAGATAGCAACTCCTATCCTTTATCCATAATGGGACCACCACACACTGTAATCCTTTTGCCATGGACATAGATTGGATGGAAATGGAATCAGAACCAGCTGAACCTGATGAAGAAGAAAGAGAAGTTGCCATGATTTACAAAGGAAAGGCACACATAAGCAAGAAGTTTAAAAAGATACATGCACAGATCTTGACATGCTTTAATTGTGGAAAGCCTGGACACTTTGCAAAAGAATGCCAGCAAACATCTACAAAATGTCCTGATTGTTCCTGGACAAAAGGGGAACATAAACCTAATTGTGTCAGAACGAAGGTCTGCTCCAATAGATCAATAAATGTAGAAGGAGCTACCTCATGGGACGATGACAAAGATATTCCTCATGCTTGCAAAGGAATGTCAATGGAACAAGTGAGAGCTCTATTTCAATCTATACCCTCAAGCTCAGGAAAAGCTTGAGCAGTCTTGAAGGACTGAGTGACCAGGCTGCAGAACAAAGCTCAGATGTTTGCACTTTAAAGTTAATCTCAAACTATTCTCGAACAGATATGAATCTATGCCAGCAGTCATTCAAGAAAAATCCTGCCATATACAACCAACCGATATAGACATGTGCCATCTATTTACTATTGTAGCAGAGATTTGGAAAGATGATGAACCAAGAACAAAACAAGAAATAGAGTTACCAATCACCATATTCATGGAAAATGGAAAAGAAGTCACAGTTCAGGCACTATTAGACTCTGGATCCCACATTATGTTTTTGGATCAGATCTGGGCTGAAGAAAATGAAATCCCACTAAAGCCACTTTTGTGGCCAATCCTGTTATACAATGTGGATGGAACGAGGAACAGTGCAGGAACACTGAAATACTATGCTAACATTGTAATGGTATACAATGGACATCAAGAAAAGATGAGAGCCGAGATAGCCAATCTTGGAACAAATAAAGTAATCCTCAGTTTTACCTGGTTAAAATGCCATAACCTGGAAATAGACTGGAACAAATGGACGGTGCAAATGATGAGATGCCTGACTGAATGTAAGAATCCATTCCTGCATTGGCTAAACCAAATCAAGATAAGAGATGCCCAGTTCCTAGCAGAAATGTGCAAAGGACAACAGGTAGACAAGAAACTCGCTGAGCTAATGGATAAAAACAAGTCACCTGAGGAACTAGTGCCAAAGGAGTATCATAATTACCTCCATGTCTTCTCAAAGAAGGAATCTGAGAGGATGCCAATTAGAAAACCATGGGATCATGCTATAGAAATGAAGCTGGACTTTGTGCCAAAGAAAGGAAGGCTAATACCCCTTGATCCCATACAACAGAAAGAGGTTAGTGATTTCATAAATGACCAGTTAGCCAAGGGATACATTAGACCCTCAAAATTGCCTCAAACCTTGCCCATATTTTTTGTACCAAAGAAAGACAGAAGGAAACACATGGTGTAGGATTACTGCTATCTGAATGAATTCATCATTTGAAATAACTATCCACTTCTCCTGATATCCCAACTCATCGATAAACTAAAAGGAGCAAAGCTCTTTATGAAGATGGATCTTTATTGGGGATATAACAACATCTGAATCAAAGAAGGGGACAAATGGAAAGCCGCCTTCATCTGTCACAGAGGATCATTCAAACCTCTAGTGATGTATTTTGGTCTATGTAATTTGCTGGTGACATTTCAAACAATGATGAATGAACTATTTGCCAACATGGACAACATTTGTGTTGTCTACATCAATGACATCATGATCTTCATGACAACAGATAATCAAAAGGAACATGACCAGATTGTGCTAAAGGTGCTTACATGACTTGCAGAAAATGATCTATTTATTAAACTGGAAAAATGTTACTTCTGAGTAAAAGAAGTGGAATTCCTCAGACTAATTGTTATGTCCAATGGAATACAAATGGATGAAGAAAAGGTGAAAGCCATTAGAGACTGGCCCACCCCTACGAAGGTGAAGAACATCCAAAACTTCCTCAGATTAGCCAACTTCTATCAGAGATTCATAGATGGATATGTGCAAGTCATGCACCCACTCAATGATCTTACAAAGAAAGATGTTGTCTTTGAATGGATGGATCACCAGCAGAAGGCTTTTGATGATTTAAAAGAAAAATTCACCACTGCTCCTATCCTCGCATATCTGGACATTGATAAGCAATTCCACCTTGAGACAGATGCATTAGATTTTGCTACTGGAGCAGTGCTATCTATAGAACTAGAATGGAAATGGCACCTGGTTGCCTACTCCTCACACTCCATGACATTTGAAGAACGAAATTATCCAATAGCAAATAAGGAAATGCTCTTGATAATACAAAGCCTCAAGCAATGGCATCACTACCTAGAAGGAGCACAACATGAATTTGAAATTTGGAATGATCACACAAACCTCCAATGATTTATGAAGAGGCAGGACCTCAATCGAAGGCAAGCCTGATGGACACAGTATCTATCTCACTTCCACTTCAAGTGGACACATAAAGCTGGAACTCAGATGGGAAAGCCGGATGCACTCTCTAGAAGAGAGGACCATTTTGATGGAAAAGAGGACAATAACAAAGGAGTAACTGTCATACCCCCAGATAGAATCTGGATGGTACATATCCACACGAATGACAAAGAAGTAATAAGACAGATCAGAGATCTTATTCACAGATTAAAAGAAACTGAAGTACAAAACTTAGAAAAGCAATACAAAGTCCATATGGAGCAAGAAGATTTGCTAGTGGACAAAGAAGGAAAGATCTTCATGCCAGAAGATGAAGACCTCCAAATAGAGATATTACATCTCCATCACAACACTCCCATAGCCAGACACCACAGAATAGAGAAAACCTTAGAACTAATTAGATGAAGCTACACCTGACAGGGATTACCAACAAAAGTCAGGGACTACATTGCCAGATGCGACCTATGTGCTAGACACAAAGGATCAAATGCTCCACCAGCAGGAAAGCTATTACTGTTACCAATACCTGAAAAACCATGGAATGACATATCTGCTGACTTCATCATGGATATACCTTCGAGTCAGGGACTCAACTCCATCTTGGTAGTCGTTGATTGATTCTCCAAAGAAGTCGAATTTATCCCATGTAAGAAAACCATCACAGCACTACAGACCACACAACTCTACCTAGACCATGTCTGGAAGACACACAGACTGCTGTGCACTATCATATCAGACCATGGACCACAGTTCGCATCACAGGTGATAAAGGATCTGTGTAAGAGATTGGCAATACAGCCCAAACTCTCTACCACTGTAAAGCCAGGTATGTCTCTATGGTTATATCTCCTCTTTTTCCTTATTTTTGGATGACTACATTTGATTTCATTCACCTACATTCACCTTGCTCAAGTCCAACATGGACTAGTTGACCGGTTTTCTAGTCTGGTCATAGTCCAGTTGTAACCCAGTAGTCTGGTACACACCCATCTATACCAGACCTCCTTCTTATTAGACCAGACTTACTTTACCTTACATTATCACTGACGGACTGTGTCTTATACATGTATATGCTAGTCTCAGGTATGCCTGGACTATAAAGTGATGTAATTAGGATTATCAATCCAGCTTACCATTAGCTCACAACCACCACATCACTGTCTGAACACTGTCACCATCACCATATACCATTTCTACTGTTTTTCTACCATCTTAACACTTTCCATACTGCCTTTACTGACATTCGGAATTCTGGACTATGAATGACAAACTCCAGACTTCTTTCCTGCTCATCCTGATTGCTGGGTAACATCCCAGAGTCCTTTGGAGCACTCACCCATTTTACAGAGTCCCTTTTAGGGCAAACCTATTGCTCCCCTAGACCCCCCTTCTGTTGGCCAGGACTAGTGGACTTCCAAAAGTCCTTCCAGCTGACCTACCTGTTCTTCAACTGGAGCCCACTGCGAGGGACTCACAAACGGGTTCTAGAAGACATCTGCAACCTACTACTCAACACCAAGAGCTTGAAAATTTACTCAACTATTTCTATAACCTACAAATCAGAGACACATCACTGATACTCTATCCAGTCTCCCCTTGAAACAGTCGACACAACTGATCTGACCTCCCTGAATTAACTGACCTAGACCTTAGTCTCCCAATGGAACTTCATACCAACCCTTCAACTGACAATTCTGATTGGTCTGGCATATTCCAACATCAATCTCCATTTCCCGATTCTGGATCTCAACATCACTCTACCCTAGCATCAGGGTCCACTGCCACAGAAGAAAATTTACCTGGTGAACCTTATGTCAAAAATTTCATACCTGGAGCATTTATAGCATCATCACCTCTAAGATATTTGGCAGAGGAGGATACACCCCCATTTTCTTCCCTGCTCACACTGCTCACACCGCTCTCATCTAGTAACTCTTTGCCTTCTTCATCATCGCCCTTATCATCCTCCTCATCTGCTCCCTCCCTCTCTGACCTTCTTAATACCACCAACACTTCTTTCCAATTTACTCTGGTCCCTTCCATCACACCTAGCTCACCATTGTCATGGACTGTACTGTCCGGTCCTTCATCTATCCCATCACTGGCACACATCCCAACATCATTGCCCATTCCACCATCTTCACCTTCCCAAGCTTCTGCTCAATCCATATCGTCCAGTCCATTGCCTGTATCACTGCCAGTACCTGCTCCACCCCAACATCATTTACCATTTCCTCCTCCTCCACATATGGCTAACCCCACACAGACTATGCCCTTTCTTGGCACCACAAATGCTTTGAAATTCGATGGAAAGTTGCCAGCACTGTTGCTGTGCTTCCTTGAGTTCATTGACTTACTAGGTATCACCACTGCCATCACGCTGGCAGAGAAGATCTGGTATGCCATATGGTATGCTGATCTTGAAGAAGCTGAAGGATGGGAGCTACTCCCAGAAGCGACTGCCACCCCTACCGATTGGGGCATGTTTGTAGATGCTGTCAAGAAGTTGTACCCCAGTTGCGAAGGTACCAGCCAGTATTGTCATGCTGACATCCAGTACCTCATATAGGAATTCTGCACAAAGCCAATCTGCACTGTAGAAGAACTTGGCGAGTATCAATGCAAATTCCTGAAGGTCACCCAGACCCTCATCACCACCAACAAGTTGTCTGATCTCAACTGGAATGCACTATTCATGTCTGGATTACCAGCTGACCTTGAGGCCCAGGTCTGGCAGTGTCTCCTCATCACCAAGGTAGATCACCATCCATCCAACCCATATAAAGTTGATGACAACTTCACTGCCATCAAATTCCTCCTCACTGGCTTCCAACTTCATCCTCTCACTGCTTCCACCTCTACCCCTCCAACTCCTTCCATTCCATACTACCCAACCTGGGCTAATGTGCCCAGTCCATCGGTATTGTTCCCCACTATAGCTACTCCACCACCTGCTCCTGCTATCAAGAAGGAGCAGAACCTTCAGCACACCCATAACTGCAACTGCACCTTCTGTGCAAACCCAAGTCACTTCATGGGGAAGTGCCCTCATGTCAAAGGATATGTGCAGTCTGGTAAGGCAAGCTGAGGCTCTGACGGCTGGCTATACCTTCTGGATGGCAAGCACATTCCCTGGATTCTGGGTACTTGATGTCTCCATGACTGTCTTGATCACATCTCTTCTCAGACCGCTCTAGTCAATGTTACCACCAGAATTGTTTCTGTCTATCCCACTGACACTGATGTGATTCTAGAGATTAAGCCATCAGTCTTCTTAGCACCGGCAGAAGACTAGGATGCTCTTCAACTGGAGTTTGCAGACTCAGACTTCCAGCCATACATTGCTCAAGTGTGGGTGAACTTCAGAGCTGAGAAGGCCAAGGACAAGGGCAAATGCACTCACTTCGATGGCATTGAAATTCTGGTATACAAGACTAACAAGGCTGGAAACCATGTGGCACTGGCAGAAGAAACCATGCCCCCAGTTACCATATCTGCTTGTCCTCTGACACCCAGACCTTCAAGGTCTGTGGTGACCACACCTACTGCCTCCATCTCAAAAAGTTTATTCCCTCCTTGTATTGAAACCGCCAACACATCTGGGATCAACCCTGGACAATTTAGATATTCATTTCCCCTTGAAGATGAAACCACCCCCAAGCAAGTCCTAGAACAGGTTCTTGCCTCTACTGTACTGGTCAAAGAGTTGATGTCCATCACTCTGGATGTCCACAAACAACTCTGGGATCTTACCACTACCAAACGTATCCCCCTTTCCACTAATGTTGTACAGGTCAATGAACTAGCCAGTCGTGATCCAGCTGCTGTTGAGTGTGAATATGGGGACTGAGTTCACTGGAACGATGACAGCCTCATCATAGCACATCACAGCATTCCTCTCCATTCCTTTGATGTCTGGATTGCTGGTACTGACCAGACCATTACAGCAGTACTGGACAGTGGTTCTGAGATCATCACCATGCCCAAATGGGTGTGGGAGACACTTGGATGGCCAGTCCAGTCCGATCACATTATGACTATGTCTAACGCTAACACCAGTACAGAATTGACCATTGGAGTTGTCGAAAACCTCCATATGGATTTTGGTGCAGGGGAGATTTGCCTTCAGGTTCAAGTCATTCCAAGAGCAAACTTTGATCTGCTCCTCAGCTGACCCTTTCATTGTCTCATGAGCACATCCACTGACAATTTCCCTGATGGAGCTCAGACCATCACACTTTGAGACCCTAACATGGGTAAAAAGTTTAAAATCATGACCCATCCTTGGACAGAAGGATGTCTATGCTGTTGGCATGGACAAGCCTGTGCCAACCACCAATTGGTTGTCAAGTTGGTTTTTTAGGTTTTGATAATCCACCGCCTGGTTGGGGAGATCCTGACAATTCTTCGTTATTCCGTTCACCAATTTGTCATTCCACTTTATCCCTTGTAACTTCTTCATCTTTGGTTCCATCACCAGACTTATATATTCCATTCCAGTCTTCATATGAATTCCTTTCTTCTACTCAGTCATCCTTATCTCTGTCTTATATGTCCACTTTCAATTTCATTTTTCAGTTTGACTCATCATCTCATCTTTTTGCTTACAAACCAGTCGCCAAAAAGATCCAGTCAGTCATGGCCTCTCTTGAGGAGGAGTACCGTGTACTGCACTGGCTTCCAGATGATCTGCTCACTGGACTTATCCCTTTGCCTACACATCCACTGGACTTCATTCCCAGACTCCAATTCACTCAGGAACATGCTGATGCATTAGATCTCAATCCTGCCAACTGGTTATGGCCAGAAGAGGTCAAGCTAGTCTGGTGGATAGTCAGAAACCATGAAACAGCCTTTGCTTGGATACCAACCAAGCGAGGTCATCTAGATGAAAAGTACTTCTCGCCCATCAAAATTCCAACTATTCTGCATACATCTTGGATCCTCTGCAATATTCTGATCCCCCCATCATCATGGGACCAGGTGATACAAATTATCAAAGACTGGATAGCATCCGGAGTATACAAACCATCCACTGCAGCATACTGCTCTCACTGGTTCTGTGTGCTCAAGCAGGATGGAAAGATGCTCCACCTCGTTCACAATCTACAATCCCTCAATGCCATTACAATCTGGGACTTGTCTGTCCCACCATTCATAGAACATCTTGCTGAGTCGTTCAGCAGATATGCAGTCTACAGCATGATGGACTTATTTGCCAGTTACAATCAATAGCTGCTCCACATGGACTCAAGAGATATGACAATGTTTAATAGTCTGCTCAGACCCCATCATTTAACCACTCTTCTGATGGGTCATACTAACACCATACAGATCTACCAAGCTGATATGGCATTTATTCTACAAGACAAAATTCCCCACCACACAATGCTGTTCATCAATGACCTTCCAGTCAAGTCCAAGAAGACCCAGTACCAATGTCCAGACAGGTCCTATGAAACCCATCTGGAAAATCTGGGCATCCGGAAATTCATCTGGAATCACCTTGTCATTGTTCACCATATTTTACAGCGACTCCAAAACATCAATGTGACAGTCTCTGCCAAGAAGTTCGTGCTTGCTGCCTCAGATGCTACCATCATTGGGCACAAGTGCACCACAGATGGACATATTCTGCACGAAGCCAAGGTCCAGAAGATCAAGAACTGGCTGGAATGCAAAACTGTCTTGCAAGTCTGTGGGTTCCTCAGAACCTGCGGAGTAGTTCATATTTTTATTTGCAATTTTGCTTTCATTGCTTGTCCACTCATCGATTTAACATGCAAGGGTGTCCCCTTTGAATGGGAGGATGCTCAGCAAGAGGCCATGGCTCATCTCAAGGATGAAGTTATCTGATCTCTGGCACTCTGCTGCTTGGACTATGAGTCCAGTTGAGAGGTCATTTTTGCTGTGGACACCTTGGCCATTGTGGTTGGTTTTATTTTATCACAAGAAGATGAGGATGGCAAATGCTATCCAAACTGATTTGGTTCCATTAGCCTCACTGCTGTGGAGAGTCACTACTCCCAGGCGAAGCTAGAGCTGTACAGACTATTCCAAGCCCTCTGCTCTGTCCATGTTTTTATTTTCAGAGTTTCTAATCTTGTCATAGAGATGGATGTGAAGTATGTCAAGGGTATGATCAACAACCCTGACCTACAGCCGAATGTGATCATCAACCAGTGGATCACTGGTATTCTTTTATTCCATTTTGAACTTCATTACATTCCCACCAACTGGCATGCAGGTCTGGATGGACTTTCTCGACATTCTCCATCCAATGATGATCCACCTGAGGATGGGGACATAGAGGATTGGATAGACAAGTCATATTCTTTCACTATCACCCTCCTTAATGACCAGATGCCTTCCTTCGTTCTGACCAGTTCTTTTACTAGACTTTTTGTACACAGTGGCCTGTGCTTGTATGCCCCTCCTTCTGCTGATTCTGTTATTTCCACCTGTGAACAACCCATTCCCCTCATTACCTACTGTTCCATTTTTCCTGTTTCTTCACTGGACTTAGACATTACTCTGGCCGACCCTTCCATCCCTTGGTCTGCAAAGGCCCTGGCAAAGGAAGGTCACATTCATCATATCTGGACTTTTCTCAAAACAAAGGAGTGACCTGCTGACCTTTCAGACATGGAATTCCAAGCATTCCTAAATTCCGCCATGAAGTTTTTCATTCTACATGGCTCACTTTGGTGATGAGAACTGCATGGCCATCACCAGCTAGTAGTACCAGAGCACCAGAGGTACAGACTGATCAAGGAGGCCCACAATAACCTTGGACACAAGGATGTCTTCACAGTCCAGACCCAGCTCTTGCTCTGATTCTGGTGGCTGATGCTCATTGATGACATCAAGTGGTTTATCTGAACCTGTCACGAATGCCAAACTCACCAAACCACTCACTTCCATATTCTGCCAATGGTTCCAGTTGTGGGTGGACTATTTTGCAAAGTCCACCTCAACACCATGCTGATGCCTTGGTCCAGTGGCTATTGCTACTTGGTCCAGGCTCGGTGTATGTTGACCTCATATCTGGAGTGGCACATGCTGCACTCCAAGAACAGTACTTCTTTGGCCACTTTTATTTTCAAAGATCTTCTTTGTCATTGGGGTCCTATTTCTGTTATTGTTACTGACAACAGACCTGCTTTTATTCAAGCTTTAGACATTCTTGCCAACTGGTATGGTATTCACCATATCTGGATTTCCCCATACAACTCTCAGGTGAATGGTGTGGTCAAATGGCATCATCATGATGTCTGGGAGGCCATCATCAAAAGTACCCTGGGGGAGGAGTTGTGTTGGCATACTGTCGTGCACTTGGTATTTTGGTCTGAACAGGTAATGATTCTCTGGTCAACCGGACTTTCTCTGTACTTTATGGTTCACAGTGTCGAGCCACTCTTTCCATTTGACATTGCTGAAGCTACCTTCCTTGTCCCTTCCCCAGAAACAAATCCATTATCTCTGTCCAGACTGATTGCTTGGAGAGCTCACCAGCTCCAAAAGCGTCAGGAGGACTTGGAGTCTGTTCATGATCATGTTCTCAAGGCTTGGTTTGACTCAGTCAAGCATTTCAAATATGCATTCAAAAACCATATCAAGGACTTTGACTTCCATTCCAGGAGTCTTGTTCTAGTCTGGAACACCTGTATCAAAAAGGAGCTGAACTGGAAGATGAAACCAAGATACATCGGTCTGATGGTGGTCCTTTGCCAGACTACCAGAGGATTGTACATCTTGGCAGAGTTGGATGGAGCAGTCTCCAGGCTGCATTACACAGCATTCTGTCTTATTCCTTATTACCCCTGTTTTAGAACCTCAATACTGGTCATGCAACTCACTGGACTAGATGAAGAAGACATGGATAAATTGGCAGGAGAAGACATCAAAGAGCTGGATGAAAACGACCCAGACTCTCTTGACCCAGACTAGTAACTCCAGACTATACATACGATACCATTTCCTCCTCTCTGTTCCACCCTAGGTTTAGTTCAGTGATCTCCATCTCACATCTACTAAAGCCAAAAACACACAGACACTACATACTATATGTTCCATTCTCTCCGATACAACAACTGAAAACTGAAAAACAGCTTAAAAATACTAAAGAAAATAACAGTTCATTCTCTTCTCTCAAGTGTCTCACCATGTAGATTTCAATATACCCCTTTTCATTCAAATGCACTCCAAGACACAGCGCACCTTCATACCAATAGACCATCTCCACTGACCTCTGCTGGACATACAGCCAATGGTCTGGTGACAACCAGAGAAATAGATGACAACAGAAGATCAATGAAGAAAAGATGGGTGGAAATCCACAAAACGTTCCTTCCTTTTCATTTCCATATTTTCATTTTTTACCTACTATTTTCCTTCCTTGGTACATAGACTGGACTCACAGATACATTTGCAGACTACAACAGGATACAAGGACTACCAACAGACTATCTACATGTCAAGCTGCTCAAGCTTGGAGACAATGTCACTTACTGCCTCCATAACCTCTTCATGCTCTATCTCCAAGGCCTTGAGGTTTGCGCAGAGCTGGTATAGCCACTGGTGCAGCACATTGAGGTGCTGTGCAAGTTGCTGGACTTGGCATTGCACTGGTGTATGACCAGACTTCTTCACCTTTGTCACCATTGCCTTTTCCTTGCCTTTCAACTTGACTGGCATATCATCCTCCAACTCCAAACTCTCGGACAACAGGGAGATAGGAGTTTCAGCCCATTTGCTGGGGCCCACTTTGGTCTTCACCAGTTTGGCACCTAATGAACAGTTAGCCAAGTCCAGACAAGTTGGCGACACTTACCTTTCCTGGCAATCTCAACTACCACCCTTCTTTATCCTACTTGACCACATGTGTTGCTGCATGTGGACTTGTATTGGTTGCATCACATGCATGCCAATCCCTAACCCTTGTGACACTCGGATCTGACTTCAGCCTGGACACATGCATCACAGGGACACCATGTGCCATCTTCTGGCTGGAATTCCAATATGGGACTGGTCCTCATCTCCTTCATTCCAGTGTCATCCTCTTTACCCTCATGTAATTGCTATGACACATTTAGCCCCTGCAGCACATTGACATATCAGATCACACATCTTAATCCCAAATGACATGACAGACAGAGCATCCGACGCTATCACCAAACAGTCGACTTCCTCCACCTCCATCACTGTGGCTTGCATAGCAGCCAGCACACACTTGTCTTCGACCAGCAGTGTGAATGGAACTTGTTCCTGCACCATCCATACCCTTTGCATCTGCTCTGCCTCAGCTATTTGTGCTGTAACTTTGTCGTCTATCATAGTATCAATGAACAAATTGTTGGCTTAGTTGAGGGCAGATTCCCAGTCATTCTACCCACACTGTCACCATCCATATGTCACGAAGAACATTCACTACTCACCAGCGCCGCCCCAAACTCCCTTATCCACATCTGTTGTTCCTCCACCAATTCTGGTTTGTCATCTGGTGCCGTCCTTGCTACTGCCTCGAGCTTGTCAGTCACCCCACAGAATTTACATTGCACTGCACCTTGGATGTTCACACCCTCATCATTCATGGTGTGGATTTGGTTGATACAGCTTTGAAACTGGGACATGGCATGTGATGGTGGAAGAGAGATGGATGGAGGCAATGAGGAACTGAGCTGCAAGTTCGTTGATCAGAGATTTTCAGTTCATTCCCCACAGTCATGTGACCTGACTGGGGACAGTCAGTATTCAAGTCCACCATGGATGTAGAGCCAGGTATGTCTCTACAGTTATATCTCCTCTTTTTCCTTATTTTTGGACAACTACATTTGATTCCATTCACCTACATTCATCTTGCTTAAGTCTGACATGGACTAGTTGACCAGTTTTCTAGTCTGGTCATAGTCTGGTCATAATCTGGTAGTCTGGTATGCACCCATCTATACCAGACCTCCTTCTCATTAGACCAGACTTACTTTACCTTACATTATCACTGATGGACTGTGTCTTATACATGTATATGCTAGTCTCAGGTATGCCCAGACTATAAAGCAATGTAATTAGGATTATCAATCCAGCTTACCATTAGCTCACAACCACTGCATTACCATCTGAACACCGTCACCATCACCATATACCATTTCTACTGTTTCTCTACCATCTTAATGCTTTCCATACTGCCTTTACTGACATCTGGAATTCCAGACTACAAATGACAAACTCCAGACTTCTTTCCTGCTCATCCTGATTGCTGGGTAACATCCCAGAGTCCTTTGGAGCACTCACCTGCTTTACAGAGTTCCTTTTAGGGTAAACCTATTGCTCTCCTAGACCCCCTTTCTGTTGGCCAGGACTAGTGGACTTCCAAAAGTCATTCCAGCTGACCTACCTGTTCTTCACCACATTCCATCCACAGATGGACAGATAGACAGAATGGATACATTGGGATCTCCAGCAGTACCTCCAACTCTTCTGTTTCTCACAGCAATCAAAATTGGTCAAATGGCTTGCCATCGCCTAGTTCTCATATAACAGTAAAAAGCAGACCTCCACAGGGATGTCACCCTTCAGCATCATGCATACTTATCAGCCACAAATGGGCTTTGAACGATGTGCCACCAAAGTGCCAGCAGCTGAAGAGCTCTTGGAGCATATAAAGAAAATTTGGGAACAGACCCAGCTGAATCTAGAAAAGGCTCAGTGCCATATGAAGGAACAAGCCAATTGTCACCGCTTGGACATGCCACATTATCAGATTGGAGATTAGGTTTGGCTCTCTACCAAAAACTTAAAATTAACTAGAGCATCAAAGAAGCTCACAGAACAATGGATGGGCCCATATAGCGTCATCCACCTGGTTGGACCTAACATGGTGGAACTGCACCTGTCCAAATCAATGAGAATCCACCCCATAGTCAATATCTTGTGAGTCAAACCCTACAAGGAATGGTTGCCTGGACAACCCACAACAGAACCTAGACCAGTGCTGGTCACTGAAGAACGAGAAAATGAATGGGAAGTTGAATGGATCATGGACAGTAGGTGGATCTGTAACTGCCTCCAGTTTCTGGTGCATTGGAAAGGCTACCTAGATAAGGAACAGACCTGGGAACCAGAGTCCAACCTCGAGCATGCAAAGCAGGCTATTGTGGACTTCTATTGTGACTCTCTGCACACCCCACAACGACTCTGCATAGCAGTGCCAGATGTCATGTACTGTGTCAACCCCTGTTCCAACCATCTCTGACCAGCCCCATCGAACTCTGATCTCCTCCATTGGATCCTCCACCAGGAGTTCCATTCTGGCCCTTCGACCCATCCAGACTTGCTATGGAGATTCCTCCACCCTCCAGACTTCTGTTTATAGTATCTCCTCTTTTGTTCAAGTTCCATTCTCATCATCCTTCCGTTTTCTGTTACATAGCCTTCCAGACATTTGGTACATTCTGTCTCCCAACTCTTCTGCTTATTCAGGCTATGTCGTCAGTTTGTTCATTCTCTGTTCCGTCTTACAAACCCTATGTACATTGCTCTTCCTCCTTAGTCATCTCCAGTCTGGACTTACTCCAGACGCCATAGGACTTTGTATATAAACCTCTGTATTTCCTCCTATATTCTTTAGTTTGAATATTGTACGTCATTGTATGCCATTGTGTGTCACTATATGTCTATTATGCCCCTTCTCTGGACTTGAAGTCCCCTTGAACATCTCCTCTTCTTCCTCATCTCTGAAATATAAGGATTGAATACTGGCAAGGGCATGACACATACTGTAAGTCCTGCGCTGATATCCTCACCCCCTCTGCTCTGTTTTGGTTTGATCCTCTGGACCTATGATCTCCAGCTCAACCAATTCCGAACTTCGTTCACAAGTCCCAGAAATAGCCCCTATCCTCCGGACCTCCGTCAGACTTAAGCCTAGAAGAAGGAGAAGGCAGCCTCTGACAGTATATTCAAACTCCACTTGCCAGTCATTTCACTCATGTTTTCTGTCTTCATCATGTCTACTGTACTCAACAACCTCTGTTCCTTCAGTAACTCTGAACCACTCTGTAGTTTTCTCAGCATTGGACTTGCCTAACCGGCTCTTCTAGCGTTGTGAACACTTTCCAGACTATCCTGGTGATAGTCCACCCTACCTCCACTCTCCATCCCTTTGAGGGTTCTTAGGTGTTCATGGTTATGGATGTCTTTGTGACATTCTGGACATCATGTACATCTCCAGACTTTGTCTTTGTCACAAGTCTGCCCCTCACCTCCATTCCCCTGTCTTCAACTTGTCTCTGAGATAGGTCACCCTCAAGTTGGACTTCAGTCCTTCTCACCTCTGTTTCTCAGCGTCTCTCCATACTTCCCGTTCTGTCTCATTTGGTTTCACTTGCTCCTGTTCAATGATCATGTTGTTGCTGATGTACTCCATTGAGTCTGGCTCTTCACAACACTATCTAACGAACTCTGACATAAAGATCGAACTCCGATACCGAACTCCATGCACTCGCACATACGGTCTCTGTCAACCCCAGACACCCCTGGATGAGCTTCGTTCTGCTCACTCCACCCCACTGAAGATCACTGCTCTCATGTTCTTCACCTCCGGTCCCCTCTGAAGATCGTTTTCATGTTGTCAACATCTCTGCACCTCCGGAGTTTCACAAAGATCTTTTTTCTGTTCCTCCAGTCCATCCTCTGTCGTCCTGCTGTGCTTGGGCCCCTTCCCAGAGTTCGCATGATGCAGTTGACTTCACCCTTGGTCTTCTCAACCACCTCTGTTCACTCCTTGAAGCTCCTTCATGTCCCCACCTATGTCTGGTACTTCATCTGGAGTATCTCCAGACTAACATGATCGCTTCATCCCAGCTTCTCAGCCACTTGTTCTGCCATGCCATTAACTACTTGGCAGAACACCCCATCCCATCCCCCATTTCCAACGCCTCCTGATCCCCTACCTCTGTTTCAGTTTTCCTCATAGGCAACTCCACCTCCGGACCTTCTTTTGGTCACTCCTTGTTGGGTTTTCAATGCAGCCTTGTTTTGGATCCTGCTGACTCACCTGCTTTATACTCTGTTGAGTGATTGGGTTATGAGCAGCATAACTCTTCGAACTCCTGCAAACAAAATGCCAACCCCCTGACGTCAGTCCGACACTGAGACACCAGTACCAGCATCATTGTGACAGCTCTGGTCCCAACTCCATCTCACCGTCACCTCCAGTATTCTTGTGGTACACCTGTGCTTTGTGCACACTCATGCTTTCATGCACACTTCGGAAATGCCTCTGGAAATCCCCTTGGACTTCAATGCCACCCAGCTGTGCACATTTGCTGCATGATACAGTTCTTGGGCTGTGCTTGGTCTACTATCATTTTTGTCTCCTTCCTGGATTGCTCTGTTGTCTCTGCTCCAGAGTTTTCAAGTCCAGTTGAAGATCTCATCAGGATGGCTTCCCCCTCTTCCCTAACCCCGTTTTTATGTTTTCACCTCCTACTTGTGCCTGTCACTGCACTGAAGAAATATAAATGGAGTTGCACTTGACCAGGAGGTCAAGTAGGAAAAAGTGGGTAGAAGGTGGGAGCGAGTGTAAAGCTCATCCCAAGGGGTTCACACAGGTTGAATGAGGTGAGAAGGGGTAGCTCGACTATGCCAGGCGTACGACTCAAGGAGTCTGGAAGGAATCCGGTTTGAATGCAGATTATCTGGTCTAGGATGAGGACTGGATATGAAAGCGATGAAGGAAACGACGATGACGAGGTGGCAAAAGACTCAAGATGAGAGGGATTGAGGCGGACGAGCACAAGATGAGATTCAGAGATCCCTACACAAGATTTTATAGTCCAGGCGTTCCCAGGACTTCTACAATGCGGATCCTAACACCACAATATGACTAGAAAAGGTTAACCTATCAACAACTCGAAATCTTCATCTATTCATCATTCTCTGAGATCCCCGACACCAAACAAACTCATAAAAGATTAAATGGAATGAATAAACACTGACCACAAGGTAAAAATGCTGTCTGGTGAGTCTGACCACAGACGGATAACACGGATGACCAGATGGGAACATGGATATGTACAGATAAGGGTGGACCTTGGCCAGATGGACACAGGACACGATGGACTGCTTGTACAATGCTTGAAGATGACTATTGACAGCTTGGGAGAGGCCTGGACGACTGGCTGCAAACGTAGGGAACTGTGGGTTCCCACATCCATGGGAGACTTAGATACTGACTGTCCCCAGTCAGTCATGTGACTCGGCTACTTGCAGATCTTGAATCGCGATGCATCCACATTTCGCTAAGTCACGTCCACATCTCTTCCTCACTTCAACTCTCTCTCTCCCTTTCCAAAGCCATGTCGTCTTTTACCGACATCCTCATGTTTACCCAACCACCAGCAGAGGATGACCCAAAAACGATCGCACGAAACAAGCTGGCGGATGCCTGAAATGACCTAACTCACTTAAGAGCTGGACGCTTGAGAAGGGGCGTTCGAGCATTTATGTGAGAGAGAGAAATATCGAAGGAGAACAAGACTGGGGTCTTGTCTCGCTTTGAGCCTGGTATTTATACTCTACTGTACAATGCTATGCCTGGTCCATGCTAATAAGGCTATACTACATTAAATACGCTATTGGTACATGAGGCGAAGCACTGGAGCAGAGATGCACTAACTAGGATGAGAGGGTGAGTCGATGGGAGTCGGCTCGAGTCAATCCGAGTCATAGGGGCTAATTATGGACATGTGTGTGCTGGCAGCATATAGCCACGCATAGCCTCCATATGCTGATCCAGGGTGCTGACGTCAAGGGTTCGCATAGCCTTGAGCTGTACAGTCCCTTGTCTGGACTGCCCCAGATCCGTCATTGAGTGCGAGACTGCTAACCCCTTAGCTAAGAGGCGAACAAGAAAGAAAATAGAAAAGAAACTAAGTAAGTGTCCGTTAAGTGGTGGATAACCTATGGAAAATCAGGGAAACGTTACACTACCCCCTCCCTATGGGCTGACATCCTGACAGCCAATCAGTCGCCCTCAGGCAGCTCATCTGGCCACGTGAGGTGCGCCAGGAACCAGGCGAAATACCCGCGCTATTCCTGCGGCAAGTTCATATGCGGTGGCCATTGGGTGATCTGCGGACGGTACTGACCCAAAGGACTGATGTCTGGCCAATGGTATGGTGCTGGCCAAAGGGTAGCGTTAGGGCGAATAGGCGGGAGCGGGTCGGGAATAGGCACGGCTTCCATTACCTCCGGTACCGGCATTGCGCCCAGCAACCACATGTGCCATGGCTCATTGGCCAGCTCCCAGGGGCCAGGCCAGTTCTCGGGAGTCCACTGGGGATCGGTGGGATCCGGCGTCGACACGAGGTCCGGGAGCGATTCGTGGTCACTGAGGTCATCACCCCAGACCAACACTGAAACGACCTAACTCACTTAAGAGCTGGACGCTCGTAGGGGCGTTCGAGCGATGGGTGAGAGAGGGAAATATCGAAGGAGAACAAGACTGGGGGTCTTGTCTCGCTTCGAGCCTGGTATTTATACTCTACGGTACATGGCTGTGTCTGGTCCGTGCTAGCGAGGCTATACTATGTTAAATATGCTATTGGTACATGAGGCAAAGCACTGGGGCAGAGATGCACTAACTGGGATGAGGGGACAAGTCACATCGTGTCTGTCCTGAGTCAGTCCAAGTCATAGGGGCTATTTATGGATAGGTGTGCGCTGGCAGCATACAGCCACGCATAGCCCCGATGAGTCGATCCGGGGTCATTACGTCAAGGGTTTGCACAGCCTTGAGCCATGCGTCCTTGGTCTGGACTGCTCTAGGTCCCTAGTCGAGTGCGGGCCTGCTAACCCCTTAGCTAAGAGGTGAGCATAAAAGAAATAGAGAAAGAAAACTAAATAAGAGTCCGTTAAGTGTTGGATAACCTTTAGGAAATTAAGGAAACGTTACACTACCCCCTCCCTATGAGCTGGCATCCTGACAGCCAATCATTCACCCTCCAGCGGTTCTGTAGGCCACGTGAGATGGGCCAAGTACCATGCAAAATAGCCGCGCTGTTCCTGCGGCATGTTCATGTGGGGCGGCCACTGGGTAATCTGCGGACGATACTGGCTCGAAGGGCCGATGTCCAGCCAATGGTACGGTGCGGGCCAAAGCATGGCGTTGGGGCGAATTGGCGGTAGCAGGTCAGGGATAGGGACGGCCTCGGTTACCTCGGGGACAGGCATAACACCGGGGAGCCACATGTGCCACGGCTCGCTGGCCAATTCCCAAGGGCCAGGCCAGTTCTCCAGCGTCCATTGTGGGTCCGCAGGGTCCAGTGTGGGCACGAGATCCAGCATGGACTCGTAGCTGTCGTTGTCGCCCCAAACCGACGTGGTGTTCGGGATGCTGTGAGTATCCGAGCCATTATCCCAAACAAAGACCTAATGTTCTGCGTGGTTGCCCAGTGGATGAGCGGGATCCCATTCGTTATCCCACATGGCTTCAGGGTCTTCTGCGACTTCCTCAATATCCGGGGTTTCCGGGTTTTCCAATGACGGTAGAGCAGGAAGGGGGAAAGAGATATAAATAGGGGAGTGGAGGCGGAGGCGGGCGAGGCGAGAGTGGATGGTGGCGATGCGAGTGTGGATGTGGTCCATTGTGAGAGCAAGGCTCAATCAACAATAAGAGTGTTGGTAACCCAGGCGCACCCCTGGGGCAATCTGTTTATGGATAGTCCAACCGATCAAACGGCAACAGATGCGTGGGTTTTTCTGGAATGGGGGATCCGCAATGCTTGAATAAATTAAAGAAGTCAGGTACCGTGACGCAGAGCTTACAAGGGGCGCTCGGCAATCGTTTATAGAAGTCCGCAATAGCCTGCTTCGCGTGCTCGAGGTTAGCCTCGGGTTCCCAAGTTTGTTCCTCTTTGGGATAGCCCTTCCAATGCACCAGGAATTGGAGGCAGTTCCTAACCCATCTACTATCTACCACTTTCTCGACTTCCCATTCATTCTCCCATTCTTTGGTCACCAGCACCGGTCCGGGTTCCGTTACTGTTTGTCTGGGTAGCTGTTCTTTATATGGTTTTATTCGTGATATATTGACCGTGGGATGGATTCGCATGGAGCGGGGAAGGCGCAGTTCTACTGCGTTCGATCCGGCTAAGCGGAGTATGGTATATGGTCCAATCCATTGTTCCGTGAGCTTCTTTGATGCTCTGGTCAATTTAAGGTTTTCAGTGGATAGCCACACCTGATCTCCGATCTGGTATGGTGGGGCGTCCAATCTATGACGATCCACTTGGTCTTTCATATGGCGCTGAGCCTTCACTAGGTTCTCTTGGGTCTGATCCCAAACTTTCTTTATATGCTCTGACAATTCTTCAGCTGCTGGTGCTTTTGTAGTACACTGTTCAAAGCCCATCCAGGGGTGATATGTATGTGTTATGCTGAAGGGGGACATTCCGGTCGACGTCTGAGCTTTACTGTTATATGAGAACTGCGCGATGGCTAGCCATTCTGTCCACTTCGACTGCTGCAAAAAGCAGAAGAGTTGGAGGAACTGCTGTAGATCTCTGTTAATCCATTCCGTCTGCCCGTCCATTTGCGGGTGGAAGGCGGTGGATAGCTTTGGTTTTATTCCTAGTCTCCAGCATAGGTCCATCATCACCTGTGATGTGAACTGCGGTCCGCGATCTGACGTTATAGTTCGCAGCAAACCGTGTGACTTCCAGACATGATCCAGATAGAGTCAGGCAGTTTGTAGTGCCGTGGTGGTTTTCTTACACGGGATGAATTCTACTTCTTTCAAGAAACGATCCACGACTACCAGGATGGCATCTAGCCCTTGGCTCATAGGTAGGTCCGTTATGAAGTCGGCTAAGATATCTTCCCATGGTTTCTCTGGTATCGGGAGCGGCAATAACTTTCCAGCTGGCGGAGCATTGGCTCCTTTATGTCTGGCACATAAGTCGCATCGAGCGACATACTCTTTTACTTTCTTTGGCAATCCAGGCCACGTATAGCTGCGGCATATTAGCTCTAATGTTTTCTCTCCTCCTGGATGTCCGGCTATGGGCATATCGTGATGCAGCCGTAGTATCTCCATTTGGAGTTCTTCGTCGTCCGGTACAAAGATCTTTCCGTCTCTGTCCACTAGCAAATCTTCTTGCTCCATATGGACTTCATATCGCTTTTCCAGATCTTGCACTTCTGATTCTTTCAATCTATGTACGAGATTTTTGATTTGTTGGATTACTTCATCATCATCCGTTCTCAGCTGGACTGTATGGATCTTTTCTTGGGGTATTACGGTTATTCCTTTGTTATCATCATCTTTTCCATCCGAATGGTCCTCCCTTCTAGAGAGTGCGTCAGGTTTTCCCATTTGCGTTCCTGCTTTATGGACCCATTTGAAGCGGAAGTGAGATAGGTACTGTGCCCATCTGGCCTGTCTCCTATTGAGGTCCTGCCTTTTCATGAACCATTGAAGGTTCGCATGATCATTCCAAATCTCAAACTCCTCTCGCGCTCCTTCAAGGTAATGGTGCCATTGCTCCAGGCTTCGTATCACCGAGAGCATCTCCTTATCTGCAATCGGGTAATT
>JBBPKX010000024.1:24810-44359 GCA_038089435.1 Boletus austroedulis | reverse complement strand
TTCTAATGAGTACAAGTATATTGACATTAATACTATAGATAAAATAACTTACAGCCTGTAAATAATAACCAGAAATGATATAGTCAATAGATTTAAAAATATAGAAAACTAACCCCCTATTAGTGTATAAAAGATACAAAGTAGTCAATACAAGCACAATATTAAGATTATAGATATACTTACAGCCTAATAGTATGCAAGATATCAAATAATAGTCAATATATTCAATAAGAATATATAGTTTATATTATAACTTACAGCCTATTAAAACAAAAATAGATAGTGTAAGCATAATTGTAATAAAATCACTACATATAAATCCACTTACAGCCTAGTAATATATCAATATATTCATAATGATTCAAATATACCACTATTATGGTAAATTAAACTTACACCCTTATTAACATATAAAAAATGTTAATAAAAGGCTTTTTTATATATAAGTAAAACAACTTACAGTCTATTAACATATAAAGAATGATTCAAATAAGTTCAAATATATAATGATATTAATATAAACTAAATAACTCACAGCCTATACAATAGAAATACAATATTAGTAAAATTATAGATAATATAGTTAAAATAACTTACAGCCTATTAGCATACAAAATATAAAGCAGCAATAAATATCAATAAAATAAATGTTAGCATTATAAATAAAGAACCTACACCCTGGTAATTCATAAAATATATATATAGTCACAAGAATACAAATATAAATACTTACACCCTATTGTTTATAAACAATCAAATAATGAGTAGAAATGAAATAATACTAGCATATTAAAAAGCTTACAATCTATCAGTATATGACCATCAAATAATAGTTAGTATTATAATATATTACTAGTATGGTAAAGTTTTGACTTACAACCTATTAATATATAATGCATAAAACATCAACATTAAATATGAAAATCAAATTGCATGCATAAATACTTACACCCTATATATAATAAATATATAAACAATATATAATTAGAATAGATGCTTACACTCTATTATTAAAACAATCAATATAAATATAGAAGCATCAATCTTGTGTTAAAGAACTTACAGCCTGTTGATATATAAGAAATAAAAACATTAAGTATAAATACAAATATATAAAATTGAAGCTTACACTCTATCAATAGATTTGATACAGAAATATCAGTATTGTAGATTAAAAACTTACAACCTAGCATTGAGTTATTTATAATTTAGTGGTAAATATATAAATAAAAAGATGTTTTAAAAATAAACTTACAATCTTTAAATATACCAGAAATAAATAAAAATGAGTATAAATAATATATCTCAAAACTTACACTCTAAAGAATATAGAAAAAAAGTAAGTATCATAGATAATTCAATATTATCAAAATATAAACTTACTCCCTATAAATAAAACACAATAGGCAATTAGATTATATATAAATAAGCATTACAATATAGAAAGAAACTTACAGTCTATTATTACAAACAAAATAAAACAAGATTAATATGAATATTGTTTCAAGATAGTTAAACCTACAACCTGGTAGTATAAAAATAAATGCAAATATAAGATATTGGAATAAAAAATATAAACAAATAACTTACAATCTATTACAATAAAACAGAAGTCTAATTAATAAAATGATATATCAAAGGAATAAAATACCTACACCCTATTGATACAATAGATAGATATTAGTTAGAATATACAAAAATATCAATGTTATACAATAACTTACCAGCTATCAAGAATAAAAGTAGTAATAAGTAAAAATATAAATTATAATATTCATTTAGATCTTACATCCTATTGAAGCAATAAAATAACAATAAGTATAGATACAAAAGCATAAATATCATGAGATAGATGCTTACATTCTATTTATATAAGACACATCTTAGCAATAGTATCAATAATATACATGTAAACTTACATCCTATATATAAAAAATATATGTAAATATATAAATATAAGCACCATAATACATTACTTACAAACTGATGCAAAACATAATATAGTAAGCATTGCTGTCAAAACAACAACCAATAACAACTTACAGCCTATATAAAGGTAGTCAATATAACTACAAAAATAAAATAACATATATTTGCAAACTTACAGCCTATTCATCATAAATCAAAGTAAGCATAACTATACAAATAACAATATTACAAATATAAAACATACATGCTTTCAGATTGTATCAGATAATGATTAGTATAAATATAAAAATAACAAATAAAATAACTTACAGTCTTTAAATAAAAAAGAAAATAATACAATAATCAGTATTAATGCAAAATTGTTAGTATAAATCAATGACTTACCACCTACCACCATAGCAAATAAATAGTAAGTAATTATAAATACAAAAATAACATATATAGACTTACATTCTGCAAATATATTGGAAATCAATAAAAGCACTAGTATCACAAAAGTAGATACTTACACCCTATTGTAATAAAAATAAAATAAGTATATAACAATACAAATAATGTAAAAATCAAAACATACAGCCTATTGGTATAAAAATAAAAAATGATAATAAGATAGTGTCATTATTATACTTGAAATCTTACAGTCTGTTTTATATAGTCAAGTAAACATTGTATTGTTGCAAATATAGCTCACCTCCTACAACAATTATTTTAGATATACTACAATTATAATTAATGTGGTCACTTACAGCCTGGCAAGATATTGAATAAATTATATCAAATATAGATGAGATTTTACAACTTACAACCTAATATATAGTAAGTATGGACACAAGAAACCATTACTAGAAACATGTAAACTTACATTCTGTTTAGTATTAAAACAAAGTGAGTATGAACACAAGAATAAGTATATTATAAAAAGCAAAACTTACACTCTATACAAAAAAATAAAGAATAGTAAGCATGATGTTAAATTTAAAACAAATGTGAATGCTTACAGCCTATTGATATAGAAATCATTAAATAATAACAAAATTGAATGCAGGAATCTTCAAGTAACTTACAACCTATTGAAACATAAAATATAATATAACAATATGGTTAATACTATAAATGGTATGACCTACATCCTATGAAATACTATCAGTAAAAGCAAGGATATAGGTACTATATCAAAACACTTACAGCCTATTAAAAGCAATTCAAATGGCAGTAACTATAATGCCAAGACATCAATCACAGAAACTTTGCAACTTACAACCTATAAGAACATAAAGGATCAAATGATAGTAAACATGAGTGCAACATGAGAGATATAAAACTCACATCCTATCAGTGTTTTATAAGAAATATAGCAATAAGTCTAGATATCAATAGATGGTATAACATACATCCTATATCAAAAAAATAATTAGCATAGATACAAAAAACAACATAACAAAAAAAAAGCTCACAGCCTATCCACATATAAAACATAGTATAACAATCAATTGAATCAAAGCATCAGTATAACCAACATGACAACTTACAAGCTGTTGAAACAAATGAAAGAATAACAAGCATGAATACCTGGATATCTAGACATCAGATATTGAACCTTACATTCTATCAATACAACATAATATTAGTAAACAATCTAATATTATGGAAATGGCTCTTACAATCTATGGCAATGTAAATAATAAGTATAGGACCATGCAAACAACAACAATATCACAAAAGAGACTTACAGCCTATTAGCACAAAGAATGAAATCATAGTAAGCATGGATTTTATAAATCCAGTTCCAGACTTCATAACTTACAGCCTATCAAGGAATAAAACAAAGGTAAGTAAGATACATAAAACCATCAAATATAAACACTCACACCCTGTTAGAACACATTGAACAATGCTTGGTAAACATGCCTGCAATATCAATATAACAACTTACAGCCTATTAGTATACAAAAATTGAAATAAAATGAATATATGATTAGTACCACAGTTAACAAGGCTCACAATCTGTTAGACAGTGAATGATAAGCATATGTCCCCCAATTTTAAAATATAAACTTACTTTCTGTTAGTGTATCATCAATGTAAAATATATACAAGATCTAAAAATTATGGACACAGAACTTACATGCTAAAAATATATAGAATAAAAAGAGACCCATGAGCAAAGGGTAATTCCATTAACAACACATTTGTTTGAAACCTACCAGCTATTAATATTGACATTCAAGGATGGAATATCAGTAAAATTAGTACTAAAATGTCCAAATCTTAATAAACAAACTTACAAACTATTAAATAGTGAGTATAAAAATAGTTAGCATGTCTGTAAAAATGCCATAGATTTTTGCAACCTACAGCCTATTAGATAGGCAATACAATTAGCAGGAGTGGAAAGCTATCAGCCCTATAGATTCAACAACTCACAGCCTATTTATAAAAAAATATACTGAGCCTGGATGTAATGACAAGACCCATAGAGACATTGACTTACAACCTTTATATAGTAGAGCAATATATATCAGCTCTACTGTCAAATGTACCATATGTATATATGACCTACCTGTCAATGTCAGATGTAAGTACTTGCTAACATGTTCAAAATTTTCCACTCATACATACATAAACATGTGGAAACCATTGGGCCAAGTCTCTTTGAATCTTCCAAGCATCACCTTGCTGAAGAGATGTGATTCCATCCTTCAACCTCTTGTGCAAAGTTCTAATAAAGCACTTGATTAGAACACACTCATAGTCATAATATCATATAACTTCCCTTTTGACTGCATAGTTGACAGAAAGCTCTAAGTTAACTTGCTGAGCAGAAACCAGCAATGTCTCCAACACATCATCATCCAGTGCTTCTGCAGTGCAGTTAATAAGTGCAGTACAATCTGCTAGTTCTTTATCCATGCCTTCAACCACAGTTTATCTTATAGTCATTACTAGATATAATTGGCCACTCACCACCCACATATACAAACCTCTTGGGAGGATACCTTCTGACTTGAAGCATACCAGGATAATCCCTCTGCCTGAACATCCATTTTGCATGCTCAGGAGCCCTGGCAGTCGCCTCCCGAATGCCCATCCCTTGCCCTCGGAGCTCACTGAAGGCAGCCGGATGGAATGCATCAAATTTGGTGAAGATAGCAATCACTGGCACTGACAACAAGCTTAGCACATAGTCTCGCTCAGAGGCTCTCCTACCTCTTCCGGTACCACACTTTGAGAAGAAGACCTCTTCTGCCACGGTGATTGGTCTTGAATGTTCATTCATTGGAATGCAATACCTAGTACAAATTCTGAGGAAAACGTCGGAAATAGAGCTACATGGACTTGAACCATATGGCATGCAGTCGATCTTCAAGAGCCTGATTTTCTGCACATTTTGCAATGAACCTCCGGACCCTCTTGACCTCGTCCTCGCCACCGGCTTCGAAACCACGTGAATCATGGAAGACAAAACGGTCATTGCTTTTGAACGAGATTTCATGCTCAATGTCATGCTCGCCACGCTATAAATCCTATCAGACAATATCCCGTCGTCGCGGTATTCAAATACTCACAGCTTCCGTTCCCCTCACATCGATCTTGATCTAAAACGATCGGTAAGTAGACAATAATTCACTGCAACGAAGCAATTCTATGCCTACCCTTCTACCATTTCGATCGCAAACGATAGGGGATTCGGTGGTCTTGCAAACCCTCTGGAGGAGCGTAGTTTTACCTGCATTGGCTCGCCCGATAACAAGGATGCGAAATCGTGGGAACCTATCCCTGACAGCAGCAGCGCGGTTCGACATGGCTCGAGTACGGGGTATGTCAATGAGAGACGTTCTGGAAGACGTTCAAGGAAATGGGGGTGAAGGAAAACGAAAAGAAACCCTGGCGGCTGAATCCTGTGGGCACAGCCCTGCCTTGGCTTATCCGAACACGTGTTGACCATAGCCCCATCGAGAAATTGATTCATCACGTTTTCGGGCTCAACGAGCCGCACTATCCGCTCCCGAAAACATCTGGGCTGGGACCCCGCGCGGATGGACTGGAGCACAGGTCACCCTTGCATGGCTTACAGTCGTATGCATTTGATAAAGAGAACGAAAGCCAGACTCACCTGTAGACCACTAGATTTGGACCCGACAAGAATATAGCGTGAGATTTGATGCCGGCATGAGCCGCTATCAGCGATAACGCCATGATCACATGGAAGTAAAGAAGACGTACCTTTGTTCGTCTGTGATGGTTTTTCGTGAGTTACACGAAGAACACTGGCTACAAAATCCTGTTCCGAGCAGTAGCCAAGTTCGCATCTTCAGTCAGAGAATCGCCACGAAGTACGGGAGTTGGTAGGAAATGTGAGTTACTCAGAGCACAAGCACAGAATGTTAAGGGCCGGAATATGCCGAGACCACAGGATTTACACAGCATCGATTTTACAGCGTGTAGCGGCGCCATGAACGAGCTGATAGTCCATTCCACCTAGACCAGGGTCTTTCCTCCACTTGTCTTTTACCGCTGCTAGGGCCAATTGACCACGCTAGTCAGACCCAGTAGCTACTAACATGTCTGCACCAAGAAATCGTACTCCACTCACCCGTGTTACAGGCAAGCACCTGATATGACTCTAGTGTCAGCTCTCAGTCATTCCATCTATCTAGCCGTCGCCATCTCTGCGGAATCTTCCAGTCAACCGAGACGTTTATCCTCAGGAGAACTTCGCATCGGGCCTCGCCAATATAAGTTGATTTGTGACGAGAATGGAACATTACGCCAAGAGTTCCCGACCGTGGTGTATGTCTTCTGCCCATCTCCCTCTACCCTCTAACACTCTCCACACAGAGAACTCTCGCCAGCGACCCAGATTACATTCCACTACAAGAGCTCCTGGTTGTCAGGGACGAAAAGCGTAACGATAAATACCCAAAGGCTCTTTGCGAATCATGCGGGGACTCCAACACAAGGTGACTTCTTTTACTGACCCTATCATGGTGATCGCACGAACGTGTGTTCAGGTCTATCAGTGGTTCAAGATCATATTCGGGTCATGTTCACCTGCCAGGCTACTAGGGTTAATCAGGCCGTCCCCCCTACAACCACAACCTCCAGAACCTTATCTCCTACAACACAGGCCATTCTCGATGATTGTCCCCGGTGGGTACGATACTACGATCTCCTCCGTCAATTCCAACCAATGTTTTACTTCAAGATTCCGCATCTTGGTCATAGGCAAGGTGAGAGGTATTATCACTCTTCATCGGGCGCATGCCCAACATCCATCGCCGTTACCGCAGAGCGGTGTTGGCAAATCCAGTCTCATTAACACTGCATTTGGGATCCACAAAGCGGTGAATCTCTCAGGCAGTGTGTTCATTATACGTGTTCCTCACTAGCCTTCTACCAGTGCGCCGCCAATCTCAAACGCGGAAAAGCAAATATTGAAGAGGGGCTCGAGTCACCTGTCAATGAACGGTTCATCCTTCACGATTCCCTTGGTTTCGAGCCGGGAGACAAGGGTAACTATAACACTGTCAAGCAATTCATTCGAAACAGGCAAACTGGTCCTCTTAAAGATCAACTGCATGCAGTTTGGTAAGGTGTCGCCCTTTGCGATTTGATGACGTGCTTGAATACTCTTTTCCAGGTTCTGCGTTCATATTCCTCAGGCAGGCGGCCGGCTACTAGAGATTGCTGCTGAAGATTTCTTCCGAACGAAGAAGAAAACCATGGGTACCAGTCTGTGCCACATTTTGATGCTCCATGCTCCTTGTTAAGTCCGTTACAGTACCGTTGATCGTAGTGTACACGATGCTTGACTCGCTTGTGGATGAGTTGACGATGCAATTGGCGATGTCTTCTCGTGGCGAACTTAACGACGAAAACCTCACGAGGAATGCCTGCTTGAAAGCAGCCTCGATCGTCAAAGATCGACATAAGGAGATCACTCAGCTCGCTGGAGAGCCCCTTCCATATGCCATTGTTTCCGGTGAGCATGTCAAACTCCGTTTCTGATCGTCTCTTACGTGCCAACAAAATTTGACAGCCAGAGAAAATTACAGGTACACACTTCAGACCTTGGTCGAGTTAACTCATCAACAAGTCGGGATACGTGACACGCCTGAGGCACAGATCACGTCAGTAGTAACGCTAATGGCTCAGAGGGTCGCACCCCATCTGAAAATCCAAGGATCTATCGAGTAAGGCTTCATTTCGGATATTCGGGCTATCGCCTCACTTCAGCACAGTATCGGAAAGCAAAGTTCGGTCTTTCTATTAGAACAGCAGGCAAGCATTGACGCTTTGTTTCAGGATACTGGAAGGCTTTGAGAACTAGCCCCGATTTTATGGGACATACTATATGGGATTGTCTTTCTATTATCCATGCTGATATTGTTGCCGTCTGGAATTTCAACGACCCAGCTTGTGTATGTGATGCCGACGCCGCTCGATAAATAGCTTAATGATAACACGTCCACAGTACCTGCAAGATACTAAGTTCAAGGAGCTCGTTATTAAATTGGTTCAAGAAATGCAGACGCGTTCCGTGCCTAATCCCAATAGAATACTGTGAGTCTCCGTGTACGTGATACCTTCGTGCTCACAGAGTTTCCTCCCAGTGCGTTAGGTGGTGGCTCACTTGCGGCCATTGTTTCTGGCGTCCTAGCGTCCATATCTAACCCTGCAGCTCCAATTGTTCTCCCTATCGTTGCGGGGCTGGCTGCTGCTGTATGGGTCTATGATGTCTATCAGAACGTGTACGTTGTCACTTCCCACTAAATACTTTCAATGACTGTCAGCAGGAAAAATGTGCAGCAGATATTTATGGCGTTCATCGTCGATCTAACCCACATCATGGAGACCCTCTTTATCATCACTGGCCGCGATCACAAGAAGCTCACCCGCCGTGCTATCAAGCTCGCTTATACCACCTACCATGACTCAGGTGTGATGAGTCAAGTTCACACCAACATTCAAGGATACCGAGACCGTGTCGGACGGGATGGAGCACTGGAGATGATCGAATCTCTGATTAAGCCTGAGCGGAGTGGTGATCAGAGTGCGAGGGAGTACTTTGCAGAAATTAGTAGATTGGATATAGGGAAGCTGAATCTGGACCAAGAAGAGGAATGGTGATTCGTTCTCAAGTAATAGGTTAATGTGTTGTGATATATCTCACTAGCACTCATGAACCGATCGATTGATGTTGTCCCATCGAGCCAGAACATAGGATATCATGCAGTGATCCCGCTGGCTTCCATCCGACGGGGATCATCCCACTGAGTCGGCCTCGATTCTCTGTGGTGTCCCAATCCAGTAGTTTGTTGGCACCCTATAGCCAGTAAGCAATGTGTTCACCCTGACAGAGACCAGTGTATACTGGCAAGAGCTAGTCGGGCAATCCTTTACCGCGTAACTGTCTCTTTGTTGAGCAAAATGAAAGTTTAAGACTTCATGCCCTATGCCACCGCAGAAATTCATCTTCGTACACCCATGGCTGCGCGATCTCTGCGAACCTCCTGCAGAATGGGTTCGTGCCGATGCCGCATCTGATGCGGGTTCAAAGGACAGGTCGATGCTCACCTCCCAAGTGATAACAACTTATTCTCTTCGGGTCGAAAGGAGCGCTCTCGCTCTGGGAGATATCCATTTCCTTTCACTATATGTACGATGAAGAACTGTAAAATGTCGGCTACTAGTACCGTTCGAGTTGTGTCACGCCACCACAAAAGGTAGTCCAAGTTAGTCGTGATGTGAGCTGGCGCTCTCGCCATGATCATGACTTCCTCCTACGCCCGCCCGTCCCCACAGTCCTCTTCGTCTCCACGCAGACCATTTTGCATTGCTGAACTCGCGAATCGAGCTACATACAACCTGTGGGACCCTTCAAAGGGCTTGAAACAATGGTTGAAAACCGCCGACGGCTTCCGCAAGGCTGGCAGAGCTTACCATGAGGCTGGAGACCTCGAGGCAGCCTTCGTCGAATTCGCCAAGGCGGCCACCATCATTCTTGAGAAACTTCCTTCACACAAGGAGTACTTTTCACTCCTAACCGCAACACAACGTCACAACCTCGGTCTCGTGAGTCCGCAGTACATCCATCCAACCTTTCTTTTCGTCTGCATCTTTGCCTCGTGGTTCGATGGATTGGTGCAATTATGGACGCGATGCACGTCTCATTGTTTCGAATACCTATCTCACTAGACTATATCCCTGCCCCTTGCGTGAATTGGCACTGATGTACCCATACAGAATGGTCAAGACATCCTTGTGCACTTGGGTGATATAAAACCCATCCTCGTCGACCGTTATGAACATTGGGCAGCACAATACCCTGAAGAAGCGGCTGCCGTGCGTGCTGCGCTGGACGCTGGTATGAGAATGCAAGTCGATTCTAGACCCGATCGATATCCCGACCATGACGAATCAGGTTGGCAGGCTCACGAGGCCGCGCGACGGGAGGCACAAATAATACGGGAAGAAGTCAGGAGAGATGAAGCAAGACGTTCCAGCGACACACTCTACAGGGCGGTCGAGCAAAAGACCGGTGGTCGTCATCGTCGACCCCAGATCGACACTACCCCAAGCAGAAAGAGAGAGGATGTTTTACTAGCAGCAAGACGCGCAGCGGATGTCTCTCGCGAACCGTCCCTTATTAGACGAGACAGGTCGGATAGAGCCGGTTCAGAACCAGTCACCCCCGTTAGTGGCGAAGAACGAGAGCGACGACGAGAGCGCGAACGTGACGATACCCGGCACTTTGAAGAAGAAGCTAAGCGACGTGAAGAAGAAGAAGCTCCTCGTAGACGAAGTAGAGAGCACGAGGGCATCCTGAGACGTCAGCAAGAAGCAGAGGCTGCGTCTCGCGCAGCTCGCCGCAGTGTCGTCCCTTCGCCTACATATGGGCCTGCGCCTTCGAGTCACACTCACCAATATGTTCAGCCTTCACCAAGGAACGGTGAATTCGCCTATGAAGATGCCCTCCCACCTTCCATGCCGCTAGAAAGTCCGACAAGGTTAGCCTCATCATACCTTCCCCTTCATACCCGTCCTCATACCAACACCGCAACAGGAGTCAGGTACTCACTGTGAAAGGGTACGTATGCTAGCCTCGTCCATAATTGCATGTTGCCCAGTCTCTTCCATTTTAGTCTTTCATACCCGATACCAATCACGACTACATCACCTGCACCGCCAGATACGCACGTTCAATACCCACAGCTTATGTCCCAGCACCAACTCTCACAAGGTTATAGACCTTCCTTACAATCCATGTTCAATTATCCGGCTCTCAAACCTTCCGAAGTAGGGCCTTCCTCACTCCTATTCGTGCCAGACGCGTCAAAAGCGTCATCTGCCCGTTTCTACCCCGCCGATTCGCTCCCTCGCCCTTCCGTACCCGTTCCGGTCCTCCATCAAGCTGCACCACCTAGTAATCAATACACCGCGACCTACTCGAACCTTTCTCGGGCGCACGGTGCGCCGCCGCCGCCACCACCGCCACTCCATGCCGATGGTGAACGGTTCCGCACAGCCTCCCAAGAGTCTGCCCGCATTATCCGAGAGCGCGTGAGTGAAGACCGTGTTCCAGAGCTCAAGACAGTATCCCTCCCACGTGACTGTCTTCCACGTTTCCTCTCCATTGCTGCCCTCAATACTTCCAGAAATCGCGAAACATGTGGGTTATTGTTGGGAAGGGACCAAAAAGGCAAGTATGTCGTGACGACGTTGTTAATTCCCAGGCAGCATTCAACGAGTGATACCTGTACGATGGACGAGGAGGAATTAGTGATGCAATTTACGGAGGAACGGTCGTTGATCACACTTGGATGGGTAGGTTGATGTTGAATGTTTTGTGCACGCTAAAGAGTTTGGCATACTTGTTAGATTCACACGCACCCGTCACAGTCATGTGAGTTATCCCACATATCCCGGACGTCCACTTCTCACCGTGTTATCGTTGATGTGTCGTGCCCTGTAGGTTTCATGTCCTCGGTCGACTTGCATACCCACTCGGGCTTCCAACGCATGCTCCCTGAATCCTTTGCTGTTGTCTGTGCCCCGAAATCCACTCCCAAGTACGTCCTTTAGCTATCGCTGTGTGCGTTGCTCGAGCCTCGGCGTCTGATAGCTTTGGTATCTTTCGTCTAACTGATCCACCTGGTCTACAAACCATTTTAAATTGTCATGTCAAGGAAGCATTCCATCCGCATCCTGATCTTCCAATTTATACCGTACGTCGTGCCTGCCTATTTTCTGTTTTGCTATCTTTTTATACTCATGTGCGCTATTTATATCCGTCGTGCCATTTTTGACCTGAATTATCAAGGACGCCGACAAGGGACATGTACAGATGAAGGATATGCCACTCGAGATCGTGGATTTACGGTAATTACGTATACCTATATGCACAACTTGACCCTCCTCCCCATCTTGTCTTTTTGCACGTCTTTGTTCGATTTCATACTGTCGATCCTACATACTATACGTCTTGATATATCTTGTTTCTCTTCCCTTATCATCGTCCTGTCTCATTGTTTTGCAGTACAGCATAATTGTGTGCAGACCTTATTTCTATATCCTTCGTCGCCGGAGAGCAAGGTCGTCAATCATTGTCATAATATATCGAAATCGGTTCCTATGATGATTTTCATTTCTCGATGATATCTTGTGATGATGTGAGAACGTATGAGCTGGCTTCACTTGCGGCCGAACAACTCGAAGATCAAGGATAATCAGCATCGTTCAGGCGATGCGAGCTGAACCAACAAGGTAGCAAACTCCAGCACAACACTAGATGCTGACAATCACATAGTAGTACTAAGCATCGCCACCGTAAATTTCGACAGATAAACATACTTATCCAAGGAGCCGGATCCGGACAACGAGATGGTCAACAACACACTGAATACCAACATTGGATTGGGACTCTAGCGTGGATTCGCGCGCCATTGCTATCAAGTGCGGGTTGCTTAACGAGAGTGAGTGACATCTGGATGTCTGTCTGGCGTCGCAGTGGTCAGCCCTGCGCGCGAGGCAACCGTAAAAGTCGACTCCATTGTTATTGCTTACCAAGAGGTCGAGTCGCGTCGGAGCAGGGGTGCACGTATTCAATATCTCGCCAAGCTCCAAGACCCAGAAGAATCCGCGTATTATACACACCGTCGCCTGACCAACGTTTGTTAGCTTGCTAGATTCTTCTAGACGACAATGCAGGGTGCATCCTGTAGAGCCCTATGAAGAAATTCTGTTGGAATCCGAGAAGGGAGGGAAAGAATACAAGCCACGCACCAAGTTGTAGTTCAGATTGTGACCGCTTGGGTCCTATGAACCTTGGCCACCGAAATGTGTGTTCGGATCGGCCACAACCACTGGCCCCAAATTCATTAATGCAATGACCACGGTGGCTTGAAAATTTAAGAATGGGCCATTGGCACCAATCCGACCACCATCCACCACGATCGAACTGGCAAATAATGAGAATCCTGCACGCCAGAAGCGCCAAGATAAGCCACGACGATTAGGGGGACGTTTTGCCTCGTTGTTACTGCATGTGTGACGCCATCATGGCCCCCATATACAGATATCACTGGCAATCGCAGCGCACGTTCATCATCGAAATGGAAAAGAGATTTCGAGCACGGTCATGAATGTATGTGGATATATGGAGACCCTTGAACGAACAGGACATTAATGTTAGGCTGCATTCGCTAAAAAAGGCATTTCCGTACATTCGACCTTGGCGCTCTCAGTGGTGAACGAACGATGCGATGGTTGACGACGACGATAGCCTTTTGTTGATGCTCATCGTTTGGCTCGAGCGCGTAAAACCTTCAAGTTCCAGGCTCAGATGTCAAACTTTTGGATCTGAACTCGTTGAATAGGGCAGCGACGTCGACAGATGATGTAGCGGCCAGCACGCGCTACTGGATCGGGATCACCAGGAGCAGTTCGTCTCGATGGGAGGGACGATAGATATCGATGACGGGCCCCGGGTACGACGTTTCTCTGTCTACAGGGATGACTAGGCAACCCAAGGGATTCCAACTGAAACACCATCGTCATTGCCCCCGCGCCAAATTCCCGGGAGGAACACGGCGCAGATGGAACCTGAGAGCGACAGAACTATTGCGCCGCACCTAGGCAACTCGGACTTGTACAAGCAGATATGGATATTCGTCGCCTTGGATATTTGACATGACTGGTGCGTGATGATCGCGCTAGAGATGTCAGTCCTACACATGTCGCCCGTTTGCCCAGGACCCTATCTGTTTCAGGGTGCTCGAAGGAGATAGACAACTGCCTCCAATCCAACTGCGAGGTGCGATAAACCAGTATTGTTCAGCGTCAGAGTCGGACAGGGCGATCCTGGTTTCGGGTATTTGGTCTAGGTGGCGTCCGAGTCGGGTGCCCGAGCCCGAGGGTTTGCGTAGGGTTTACCATATACGGAACACATCGTTCCGCTATTGGGGTTTCGGGTCAAGCGGGTGGCCATGGCTCCACGGAACATGTTGTAGACTGTAGCCCCCTACTGTTCCGTACACGCCTGCTTTCACAGCGGGCCTCCAAAGCGTCCGATTTTGTCTGATGACTGCGCAGAAATGACGATCGATTCCTCAATCAAGCTACGTTGGTAAGCTGAGCGGCTCGCTGTTTTCTCCTCCCGGGCCACGACCGACCCTGGACACCGACCCTGGACACCACCACGCCCGACGTTGACGTTGGACGTGGGGAAACACGTGTTCGGAGTCGGTTGTGCAGCATTATGTTTCAGCGGTTATTGGATCAGGCATTCCACATATGTATGGCACGGTAGGTCGTTCCGATGTGCCTGATCTCTTCCTGTTCCGCATACACTAATAGGGCAACTTTCTTTAACCTTCCAGTCGTCGTCGTGCACAGGGCAAAATGGACGCCATGAACTAAAACGACGACCTTAATGGCGGCACGACTGGTGCCACATACATTTACGTCTCATTTCCCGTCCCCAGCAGTCTTCTTATCCTGCTCCTGTCGCTGGTCTTTCCTGATCAGCACGCATGTTCGTGCACAGCAGACATGCCATTAGCGGAGAGACGGCGTAAACTCTAGAATACTCCACACGGACGCTGACACCTTCTAATGAATATGGCGTGAAGCTACCCCGGAGAGAACCGAGATCTAGATCTGCCTCTTGAACAAAACAACTGACACAGCGGTCATGGACGTGCCCGACGCACCCGGCGGGGGCACTGGTATGACCACATGCGTGCGTTGATACGCCGCGGGACTCGTGATGACACATGTGCACGCGCTGGGCTGGGCTGCGCCCCGACAGGGGAAAGAGCCGCAGGCACCCTCTTTCCCAAGCACGTGAGAGGAAGAAGGGACGATCCTGGTCCTGGCTGCTCCAGCACTAGGGGTACGACCAATTCAAAAATCAAGGTTGAGATTGGATCTTGCCGTGGGTTATGGGCTTCCGCGCGTTGTCGCACTTCCGCTCCACACTCTTCTTGTTCGACGCTAGTAAGATACTTATGGCAAACAGGCCAGTCCTACCTGTCCAGAAATTTTGTTTGTCTGTATCCAAACAAACTGCGTAAATAAAACGAAAGAACGATCGACTTGCCTGTGCAAGTTTCGATTCTTTCGAAACGCTGCAAAATGGAAGAGTGCGTTTTCCCCTTGAGCCTCGATCCCGGATATTAGCCTCGTCGACTTCAGCTCCACTCCCTCCTACTGCCGCACTGGTCGGTGTGGCTTCGGTCTATCGCCCATTGAAAACGCAACTCGTTAATGCATTCTTTTCCCCGCCATAGTCCCGGCTTCTGTGATGAAAAGTAATACGGAATGAATGACGCCGAGCTAGACCGGGGAAGGAAGGATGGTCTTCCGTCTCACAGGTACGTAAGTGGGGGAAATGTACGTGAGACTTATCCGTGACTTTTGCACGATGCATGTCCTATCTTTGACCCTCCCGAGCTGGCCTTACAAACTGGCAACGGCCACGATCACGACCGCCGCAACGTTGACACGAAGGCATATATCGAACAGCACGCACCGCACCGCATCGCCGCTTCGGCAATACAATCATTTCGCGAAAAAAAAAACCGCTGGCTTCTCCGCAGCCCATCATGGTGCTCGAATGTGCGCCTTACAGTATACCGTGACATCCAGAGTCACTATCATGGTGTTGATGTTGATACCTTCCGGGAGGTTCGGGCGTAACAGAATACATAGCCACCCGAACGATTCATTTACGTCTGGCTTGGTAAGATTGATCGTGATCCGACTCATCCCGTCTCTTCCGTGTCTGGTCCACCCACCAAGTTTGGTCCTCGCGTCGTCTCCTTTTTGCACTGCTCTCTCGTCTCATTTCCACTCTTACTGTTCTGTCAAACCTTTGTTGGCGTCACAATTGCAAAACCCAGGTCTGATGGAGCCTGGAGGTTAAATCCTGCCGGGTGCTTTTTTAATTTATTTTCTTCTTTTCAGTGCTTCTGACTCGCGTTGTTCCGCTAGCCGGTCAATCTCCTGATCCTACAGCTTGAAGCTCATTAGCCGCGATTGACTTGCATTGTCTTCCGGAGCAAGACAATGCAGTTGGAACTTATGGGGCACAGCTTGCTTTTTTCCAAGCGACAAGCTGGCACCCACAGAGTATCTAGGATCCGGCATTCTATTGTCCTGTGCCACTTCTGTTGCTACAGCTGTTGTTCGTCTCAGTACGTAACTACGCTACCACGTTGAACCCGCGTTGTTGTCCACGTCGTGAGTCAAGTCAAATTATGACAAGGGATTATTAGGCAGCTAAGAGGAGAGAAGCAGTATAGCGAGACAGCGAAAGCCCTATAATATCCCGAGTCCGTGCACGCCCCTGAGCCATCTTCTTCCCACAGCCTGGCCGATCTTGATCCACGCTATCTTCATTCCATATACACGGCCCTCCAGAGGAGAATACAGGAATCTCATCAAACACGTTGCCTTTGGCCGTGACAGGAAAGCCGTATCGGTCATTTCTTCCACCAACCAACTCGGGCAAGTGGTCTTATAAACAGCCACCGCGTCCGAGGTAAATACCACCTCCGCATCCAATCCCTTCCCTTTCCCTCACAACAGGTCCATCTCCCCATCCGCCATGTATCCCCGATCAGTACTCTCCTCACCCGCACTATCCGCTGCCAGCCGTCTCTCAGACGGTAGCAGCCGGCACTCTGATCAAGGTCACCGGACGAAAAGTCACCCTGACTTCGAGATTGAACGTCCCCACAAAGGCACCACCAACCCACCACCCAAACGACCATCCTCACGGAGACTGAAGTCAGATCATGCAGCCGAGCACGCACTCCGTGGGAGCGTGTCGCGCTTGCTCGCTGCCAAAGCACGACCCTTTACCACATCCGGTCGCATCCCTCTCGACCCCTCCGTACTAGTCCTCTTCTTCCGCTCAAAGGCAAGTTCTCTTCTGCTCTAGTCAGCGTGACGATACCCTGAACTTGGAATGCCACAACAGAGTGGCATCACCCACTCGCTCGACTTCCCCATAGATGTCGATTATGACACGCCGCCTGCGCTGGACGTATTGATTGCGGCATGTCGACCTCATCAAACGGCCGGAATCAACGTTTACCCGGATCATGACTCCCTCTTCTACCCACCCAACCTTCCCCTCACTGCCACGCTTGAAATCGCGAACCACCCTATCCTCGATGCTGCACGTAACGCGCTCTTTCCGAACCTGCCCGTTGGCCACTACCTCATCACGGTGCGAGATCGCCTAGAGGTGATAGCCAGTGGATGCCGGATGACCCCGCAACCGCGCACATTGCGGAATGATGGTCGGGTAGCCACGATCGTGGTCACCCTTCCCGTGCAGTACCGTGGTGGTGCTCTGGTCGTCCGGGACACCGAGGGATCCGAAGAAAAGTTCTTTGGAGGTGGACAGCCCGGGGAGGTGGAGTGGACCGCGTTCCTTGCGGAATGCGAATACGAGGTCGAGACCGTGCAACAAGGGTGTCGGATGAGCATCTCGTTTGCGGTGCATCTCAAGACGTACGGGCCCTCGGTGGACCCGCTCATTACGCCGAGCGAACACTTTTTGGATTTATTGTCGCCAGTGTTAAGTTTGTCGCGAGGGCGAAAGGTGGCGTTTTACCTCACGCAAGAGTATGGAATCAATCCAGCCGACGCGATTGCCGAGTCGTTGGTTCCACATGTAAGTCTATTCCGTCTGCGTTCCTGCATCGTGCCTTGCCGCTTCGCCTGGGTTGGAGTGTGTGGTACGGTGCGGAATGATCGGCAGAAGAGCGCAAGCTGACGGCCTTCCGTGTGACTAACAGTTGAAAGGGAGCGATTCGCTCTTGTACCATGCCCTCAAGGTCTTTAAGCTCGCACCAGAGCTCCACTGGGCAGCAGGGGGCTACATCTGGCCTATCGACCGCACGGTAGAATGTAGCAACGATGCTCCAAATTCACCCTCCATGATGGGCTTTGGTGCCCCCTACACCTCACCTTCCAAGCGTAGCGTGACCCTCCAAGTGCGACCAATGAGCTATTACGGCGATCCCGCTGAGGATGAAGAACTCGACATGATGAAGACGGATTCAGATGACATCCGATCGCGAGTAGAAGAGTCTGGCGCAATCCCAATAGCGGAGGCAGAAATTTTCGTTTTGTCAGATCGGGCTGGAGGGATAACCAAGGAGCGTGTATACTTTGCGTCGGAAGGGGACCTGGAAAAGTTGGTCGTGAACATTATGATAGTCACCTACGTCCCATGAGAGCGCGTCGTCGCTTTCCTCCGTTTTCGTGGTCCCAGGCGGACCGTCACCTTTGCATTTGTCCTGGCCACATGCATTAGCGATACCTTACGAGTAAGTAGTATGCCCCAAAAAAAACAAATAGAAAATTCTAGTCATGAAACTTGGGCGGAACTCGTGTCTGGTTCAAACTCCGAGCAGATGACTTGTTTGAGTGGACGGCTGATGCTCCAAACTCCGTGTGGCCATCCTGCACTGCTGCCGCTGTGGACGCCTTCCCGGTGGTCGGGATTCTGGAAGACCAGAAAGCGGCTTATTGCGTGTGGCGTCGGCGCGCTCCACTCCTTTCTTTTATTACATGCCGACTCATTTTTGGCATTGGTGTGCATCCCGTTCCGATTCCAAGTTGTGGTGCGTTACTTGGATCAATTGAGTTCCATGGAGGTATGCTGTATGTGGGAGGATTGGACAATTGACGAAGACGCCTCTGGACGTAATTCGGATGCATGGATCACCAGTGGTCATGGATACCTTCTTTGTTCGCACGACCGGTTGTTGCGTACGAGCAGGGATATATTATTACTATAGTCCAGCCCTAGCGACTCTGTGTGTATCAACAACACCGAGGAGTAAGACATTTAGAATGGGTTGCGCCATATGACGCCAGCCCGTGCGCCGCCATCGTTACATCTACATGTATCTATATTTGATCCGCTTAAGCTACCGTGTGTGGACTGCGCACTTTCCTGAGCCGAACCCGGGATTGTCAGACCCGCTTCGAAGATATTAAAAACGATGTTTATCCCCGGTAGGTCACTGGATTTAGAGGGCTGGTCATGACCTCTTTGTCAGTGCATTGGATCGTAGTGTGCGAGAGGAATAACAAG
>JBBPKX010000024.1:0-24711 GCA_038089435.1 Boletus austroedulis | reverse complement strand
GGGATTGTCAGACCCGCTTCGAAGATATTAAAAACGATGTTTATCCCCGGTAGGTCACTGGATTTAGAGGGCTGGTCATGACCTCTTTGTCAGTGCATTGGATCGTAGTGTGCGAGAGGAATAACAAGAGCCAAGTAGTGTCTTCAGACGGTGAACCATACGCGAAACAACCACCTAGGTTAACTATGAAAGCACGCTTGTCTTCCGGACATCAAGTCAGTTTCTCCCGGAAGGATGGAGGGATACACACGCAGTCCTTCAACCTTGTGAGACGTGTACCTCTGGTCTCTTACGCTCGACGTCTGTCAGCGTCATCGAAAATTTCACTAACCGTTGCATGTGGTCAATGACATCGGGAACAATGAATGCACATGAGAATGAGTGTCGTGGGTACAAAGTATTATGGTTGGTCTAGATGTAACCTATCAGGAAGGATTTGTCATAGAAGTTTGTGGTACTTGAAGGAAAATGTACTAACGCTCCACCGAAGAGCGCTCACCTCGTGTCTGTCACTACCTCCGCATTCTGTTACCGCGCGGTATGGTACGGGCGAGACTGTCCTAGAGAGTGCATTAAGCTCGGCAGCGCCAGGCCGGAGTATAGAGTCTGTAGGAACAAGCTAGCGCAGACTAATTGCAACGTAGAATTGAGCACAAAAAGGGACCCGGAGCGGATGTTGTCCAAGTATCCTATCGGATATGATGGACGTATGAGACACCAGTGCCAAACCCGACCTTACCAAAGAAGTTCAAGGAAACAATTCACATCAGAGTGAACGCCAACAAGGACGTTGGTGAAGTGGAGCATGGTGCACACGATGATATGGAAAGATAGTAAGATGACGTTGAGGTGCCGTTTAGGAGATAGATAAAAGGCGCTGGAAAGCAAGCAGGTTGTGCCTTCGTAATCACCACGCACATTAGTAGGCTCAATATTAATATTAGACGCGCGTGGGTCTCGCTTTGATAAAATTCGACGGGCCAGATTCCTGAAGTTTAACATAAAGATGGTTGAAACAACGGCACACTAGTGATACTCGGGATTGTGATCTTACCTGATGTCAGTAAGTATTGCTACCTGGAGTAATGGTGTGATTTTTTCACGTCCATCCTCTATACCAACGTGACCTTGTCTTGGCATGACAGGCCTTTGACCTTGGTACTAGCAGCCAGCTTCGAGTTGGGATGTGTGGAAATTGCGTGAAGGCGTGCAAATTCGTTGCGTTCTGAACGGCACGCAGGCGATTCACGCCGATGGATAGACTTTGCCGTGATTTTCATCATATTCCAAAGGATCGATGCAAGCATACGGGGAAAAATGTTCCAAGACAAATGGTTGGCTACCCTTGGCTCCACCTGGTTCCTGTAGGGCATCATGAAGTGTGTAGGTGTACGTGAGTGAATGCCTCCGTCGTAGCCAAGTAGCAAGCAATGACCATTCAGGAAGGATGGAAATATCCCCGGCAGAAGCTTCGCCCTGATTGTATTATGGTCCTATTACAGAAGGGACCTGAGGTGTCAAACCAAAAACCGATTGTAGTGCATTGATTGATAAAAGGAAACCTACACGATTACTACTTGAGACTGAAAACTGCGCATTCAAGAGTGAAGGAGGCTACAAACCTTTTAAAGAAAGTACCCGAGAAAGCATTCCATCATTGTTGGCTGTATCAAAGCTTAAGGGCTGACGAGATATGAGATACGAAAGCGAGTTAGCTAGTACCACGCGCAAGATGAGTACCATTCGAACAGCTTTCACTGTGCGTACGCTTCAAGTTATGATGAGACGGTTGCTCAAGGTTTCTGCTGCTCAAAGCCCTTATCCACTTCGCTTGGAGTCTTGTCAAGTGCAAAGTGCCAGACAGACCTCGAATTAGTAAGCACATTCGGCAATGCGGCAACTGCCGCTAAAATACATCTCCGCCTAAAACGATTGTACCATGGGTAGTTTCGTTTGGTCGCGGTGCGCTGTGACGAGCACGGAATTTCACACCCGACGGGAAAGCCAACGTCCCAACGTTTCCTGTTGGCCTATTCTCCCTCATTTTCATTGCTAATTGGTGTCTCGTACTGGCATGCTCAGGCTCGTCTCCCGGCCGACCTCAACGGGGCGACTCGGGAAGGTTGCTTGCTATGGGTCGTCACCGAGAGGTAACGTGTGCTTTGTGTTGTTCTCGTTTGGTTTCTAAATAGTTGGCGGAAATTAGGCTGCAAATCAATATCGTCGACCTCGGCGCGTCGGCAGGATATAACGCTGACAGTGGATGGCAAAGAGGTTACCGTCCCACAAGGTTTGTTTTGGTGAACACGCGTTCTCAGGCCTTGGATTGAGCAGTGAATAGGTTCTGCTTTGATTCAAGCTTGTGAGGCTGCTGGTTCTGTCGTCCCCCGGTGAGTTTATTGATCTGTATCTACCGAATACCTCGTTCTAATTCAGTTCAAGATTTTGTTACCACGATAGGTTAGTATGCCGCCGGTTACTTGATGTCTTGCTATACTCACGTGCCTTTTCAGACTCGCAATTGCTGGCAACTGTCGGTGAGTTGGTTTCGTCAAATACCGAGCAACCCAATGATATTTATTACTGTAGTATGTGTTTGGTGGAGGTTGAGCGGTCACCCAAACCCGTCGCGTCATGGTGCGCCCATCGCTTCGTCTGCCTTGCTTGATCATGACCTTCCCTAGTGCCATGCCAGCACTGCCTGGTGCAAAGGTTTTCACCAACACGCCTCTTGTCCATGAAGCTCGGTGAGTCTCTTGGGAGGCGTAGTTTTTGTTGCTGATATTTTGACAGTGAAGGCGTCATGGAGTTCCTCTTGGCCAACCACCCACTAGATTGTCCTATTTGCGATCAAGGGGGCGAATGTGATCTGCAAGACCAGTCAATGCGTTATGGTTCCGACCGTACGCGTTTCCACGAAATTACCGGAAAGCGTGCCGTAGAAAACAAGGATCTCGGACCCCTCGTGAAGACATCCATGAACCGCTGTATCCAATGTACGCGTTGCGTCCGTTTCGCGAACGAGGTGGCAGGTGTCGAGGAACTGGGTACAACTGGTAGGGGAAACGACATGCAAATCGGCATGTATGTCGAGAAAACGATGAACTCAGAGCTCTCTGGCAACATCATCGATCTCTGTCCCGTCGGCGCATTGACGAGCAAACCATACGCTTTCCATGCTCGCCCATGGGAACTCAAGAACACAGAATCTATAGACGTTTTAGACGCCATTGGCTCAAATATTCGGGTCGACTCTCGGGGTGTGCAAGTCATGCGGATACAACCGCGTACAAACGATGATGTGAACGAGGAATGGATCAGCGACAAGACCCGTTACGCGTATGACGGCCTCAAATTCCAACGACTGACGACACCTCTGATTAAAGAAGGCGACCGCTTCGTCCCGGCGACTTGGGAAGAAGCACTACAGAGGATTTCAGATGGTTTGAGGGCGTCGGGTGCCAGGGATGACGAAATTCAAGCTGTGGCTGGTCACTTGGCAGATACCGAGTCTCTTGTTGCCCTCAAGGACTTTGTTAATCGATTGGGCTCAGACAATCTTACCCTCGATCAAGTAAATGGCAATGCACCACCTCCGCACGGGATCGATGTCCGGTCGAATTATCTCTTCAATGCTACCATTCCTGGTGTAGAAAGTGCTGATGTCATCCTCCTTGTTGGCACGAACCCTCGCCATGAGGCTGCTGTCCTGAACTCGCGCATTAGAAAGAACTGGCTACATACGGATCTTGAGGTTGGTCTTATCGGCGAGCCTGCAGATACAACGTATGGCTACGACTACCTTGGTGCGGACACCAAAGCTCTCTCTGACTTTGTCGCTGGCAAGGGTGCATTTGCTGAGAAATTCAAGACTGCCAAGAGACCTCTAATCATCGTCGGCAGTGGACTATCAGAACACCCCGATGGTGCCGCTGTTTACAATGTTCTCGCCAAATTCGCTGAGAAGCACAAGAGTATTCTGATTACTCCCGAATGGAACGGCTTCTCGGTTCTTCACCGGGTAAGTCCCATGGATGGTTCTGGGCGGATCCCGTTCACCAAAGCTGTGCATAGATTGCATCCAGACCTGCCGCTTATGAGATTGGCTTTGTACCCTCAAGGAAGGCCACGACAACGAAACCCAAATTTATCTACCTTCTCAACGCCGACGAAGTTGACCCTAAATCGATCCCCCGCGACGCATTTGTGGTATACCACGGTCACCACGGTGACTTGGGTGCATCCCTTGCGGACGTGTGCTTGCCTGCTGCCGCATACACCGAAAAGTCCGTGACGTGGGTTAACACAGAAGGTCGGTCGCAACTCGGGCGTGCTGCAGTTCCTCCGCCAGGTGCGTCGCGAGAAGACTGGAAAATTGTTCGGCATGTACTCTTTTCTTGACCACCCACTATTCCTCGTTAATCAGGCCACTCGCTCTAGTGCCCTTTCGGAAGTTGTTGGCGCTCCACTACCCTACGATGACGTGCTGAGCCTGAGGGACCGTATGTGGGAGATATCACCCACGTTAGTACGGTATGACATGACGGAGCGGGTATCGGTGGACGTGGCGCTGGCAGGTCTGAAGACGATGGCCGCTGCGACGACAAGTGCCAAGGTGTCCGGGGAAGCGTTCAAGAAACCCATTACCAACTTTTACCAAACGGACCCCGTCTCGCGCGCGTGCGTCATTCTTGTCTGTTCCATCGACTGGTCGATTTACTGATGTATCATGAGAGCAGATCTATCACGATGGCACAATGTACGCGCGAGTTTGGCAAAGGTGACAAGGGTGAATTTGGTCGGCACCCGTCAGAAGCTACGTCATATGCATGACCTGGGAGAGGGACCTGTGTTATACATAACGGTATTGGTCGCAAAGACAGAATATATCACAACCTTTACTAGACCGAGGTTGCTGTGACAAGCGTGGGATGGCGTGATGTAGGTGGCAAGTATGGTAATATTACAACCGCCAACGCCAACGCCAATTGAATTGACGCCGGAGATGTATGGCAGGAAGAACCTGATCGAGTGCTGTGTCAGTCACAACGGGGCCCCAGCGGGATAAAAAGTTTAATTCATCGCGTCCTTGTGACTCGATACTCCGACGGCGACGGACAATGATCCGGGTGATTGGAAAAACAGACCTGGGGCGACGTTACATTAGATTAGGTATCAAATGGACACATTGCGGGAAGTAGTATGGGTCCTCGTGTGCATACAATGCGATCCGTGCGTGAGGGGCAAGACGTACAAGGAAAAAACAGGAGACGAAAAAAGAACCTTGTCACCGACATAGGCCACACGCAAAACAAGAGACAAGACGTCCACATAGATCAGGTCATTACACGCGTAAACCAAAGGAAGAGAGCAAGGAAAGAAGGGTGATCAAAGACGTGATATGATATTCCTCCAAATTGTCCCCTTGACACGGTGATAGCGACGGCGGACGGTTAACGCTTACACACTCCCGTGTTCAGCCTTCTCTTTTGTATACTCCTCCGAATATGTTATCTGTGGGACCCAGCCTGCGGACGTGCGTGGTGTCGTCTCCTCAAGCATCCGGTCGACCTGCTCCAGTGTGAGACCCTTGGTCTCGGGTACGAGGAAGTAGGCGTAGACAAAGGCACAGAAACATGTGAAACCCTGCACATGACATGGTGTCGGCGATCAAGAAAGGGAACAGAGGAATGGGAGGACATACCCAAACGAAGAAGACAAACGAGCGAAGGTTTCCTTCATTTGTACCGACCATGTAGGGGGTAATAACGGTAATGATGGTATTCCACAACCAATTGGAAGCTGTCGACAAGGCGACACCACGAGAGCGTATAGGTAGCGGGAAGACCTCACCTGCGAGTGCAATCAGCCACCGATCCAACAATGGGACAAAATAGGAGTGGAAATAGGATGAACGAGACTCACCGATCACGACCCAGGCGCCAGGACCCCATGTGGAGGCAAAGAAAAAGATGTAGATAGCGATGAAGGCGATTTGAGCGTTGACGGCGGAGACATTGTTTGCCAAGGTAGTTTTACCGACCGTATGAGTCTTGTTGAAACCGACGGTGACACCGATGATGCCAACCAACAACTGGCAAACGAACATGAAAAAGGCACCCCAACTGTGAACAAAGAACCGTCAATGAGTGCCATGGTGCCAGCAGATAACACCAAGCTACTTACATAAGAAGTGGACGTCGACCGATTTTCTCTATGGTATAGAAGGAAATGGGGGTAGAAAGGACATTGACCAGAGTGAAGATTAGGGAGATGAGGAAAGAATTAGAGATGGCACCGGTAGACATAAGGAAAGGGGTAGAGAAGTAGAAGATGAAATTGACACCCGTCCATTGCTGCATCATCTGTAGGGAAGTACCGAGAATGGTGCGACGGACATTACTGCTTCCATTCCAAAGAGAACCGCTGAAGCAGTGGAGCCAACTAGACCAGTAGCCTGTGATGGGAATCATTTTTTTCTCATGTTCGTTATTGGCGATGATCTCGGCGAGTTCGGTGGTGATGTAATCGGAGTCCTCGGGTTGACCACGGAGTCGGGAGAGCACGGCACGAGCGCGGTTGACATTGTCTTTCTTCACAAAGTAGCGAGGAGACTCAGGAAGGAGGTAAAGACCAGTGCCGAGGATCAGACCCCAGGCAAATTGGACACCGATCGGGATGCGATACGATCCCGTATCTTTCCTTGACTCGGTGGCGTAGTCGACGACCGAGGCGAGAAGAAGACCGATGGTGATGCCTGTGCAAAAATGGGTAAATAAACAAGGTCAAAGCGAGGAGTACTAACAGAACTGGTAGCCAGAGACGAGAGCGCCACGGACTTTTCGCGGGCAAATTTCGGACATGTAGAGGATGATGATAGCGGAGACGAAGCCAACACCGATACCAGCAATGAGACGGCCAGCGACGATAAGGGCAAGACCAGCGGAAGCGACCTGGAGAATGCATCCAATGGTGTAGATGACACAGCCCATGATGATGGTCGGTCGACGGCCATACCAGTCAGCCAAATCGCCAGCAATTAAAGCACCTGTTACTGAGTCAACATAGTACCAATGACGGAAATTGGATCGACCGCACCAAAGAAAGTACCGGCGGAGAGTATGGAGACGATGAGCGAGTTGTGGGGGCCCGTCAACTCTGTTGCGTTATCGTTCTCGATGAGATGAATAAAGACGGTTGAACCAGTGACGCCATTGATGTATCCAGAGTCGTAGCCACTGTCGGGGAGATGAGAGGGTGAGGGGAAATGGGACGAGAAGGACTCACAAAAAGATACCTCCAAAGGCAGCAAAAGCACAGAGCAAGTAGGCCCTGATAGTGACGGGAGCTTCGATGCGGTTGAGGTCTGTAGCTCCTCCTGACATAGTTGATTGACAAGAGAAGGAAGCGCTCAGAGTCCAAGTGGGGGGTTGGTCCTGAGGAATTTTTAAGTCAAGGCTTGGTTTAAAAGTGGGGCCGAGGTTGACACGGTCCCTGGATCACAAGGCATCCCTGCCATGTCCATTCCTCATTACCTCCGAGCCGGCAAAACCCCACATCACGACGGAGCTGTCATGCCCGCATGGTTCTTTGATCGTACCTGGTTCACACTGCCACAATAATATTTTCTCTCAGTTGGTCTCACCCCAGATCCGTGTCAGCAGACAGACAGACATGAGTTCCTTTCCCGTCACAACCTCAGTCGACATCGACTTGTTTCCCTTGTATCCTTGACGATCGTCCAGACTGGCGTCACACGTGTTCACGAGACCATGGAGGCGCTTCGATCGTGTCTCCGCGACCAGTGGGGCACTCCGATTCTTTGCCTCGCTGTGATTCCATTCCATCAGGGAAGCGGCATTCACCTGTGGTATCAGTAGTTCGGTTTTTGCTCCAGAGTGCTCTGGAGCACTCTCAGGCTGGAGCGGAAACTGAATTACTGATGTGGCTTAAACGCTTATTGCCGTGATCCGATGGCACTGCTCCGTCCAGAACCATTCTTTTCGTCTTTTGCGTGCGGCTCCAGACGAGAGTTTTCATGGGTATATTCACACTTCATGACAAACGCGATGGCGGAGGTTCGGCCCGCAAACAGTGGGGCAGTGGTCGGGCCCTCCATATCATGATTGGAATGAAATGGTGATCAAAATATAAAATAATTGGCTTCATTGTTGCTAGATATCTGGGGGTATTGTTGGGAGCTCGGAACATAGCTGCTCAAAGGCAATGGCCGCGGACAACCACTGTCTCTTGTCCGAGTTCACCAAACAGATCGGATGTCGATTGACAGCTGCTACAAATACATGTGGCGAATACATGCGCATAGCTGAATATTTACCGACCTCAGCATCCAGTGGAGAATATGATCCGAGAAGTTTCATGAGGGTATCATCCCTTCTCATCGGACGACACATTCCTTATCGCTTAGGTGACGTCACTAAAGAAGGCTAACGGCCCTAATGCCACTTATATGATGCAATAAAAAGAATGTAACGACAGCCCGGAAGACTACTTAAAACTAGGCATGTCCACCGTGACCGTGAGGAACTGAGAACTCGACACAGGGGTAAGTACGACGGACGAGCGAGTTGCCATCACGTGGTCAACCTCCACGCTATCTTGAGGGCTGCACCCAGGCCATCCCAGAGGCTTCCGGTTTCATTCTCCGCCACCCGGAACCGCCTCCTCGGCAAAAACTTGACCACCATGAGAAATGCCATAGAAAGGTGAGTCAGTTGCTAATTATAAGAGTCGGAACCTTTGTTGGTCATTATCTGGTGGTCTTCAACAATTGGTATGTTTTCTTGATCCGAGTCCAATTTCGTGTGCCGGACGAGCGGTTTGAGCTCGACAGAGTATGTCGCTGGTAAGCATGGTATCATGTATTCTGATTCCAGACAACCGCGGGAAAGACATACATAACAGAGCGACATTCCCGAGTGCATCACCCATGGAGTGGATCATGATTCAGTGATTCTGTTTCTTCCATCTGACGTACACACAGCCTGGGTGGTGACGCGCCTGCCGTCTTTGGTACGTGGAAACGTGCTTCTTTCCATCTCTCCATGGCGCAATTCTTTCAGCACTTTGCGATTTTCACCCCTCAAATCCCAGCCGATGTTTTGACGTCGCCTCCAGGAGGCCTTCCATAGCTGCAACTGACTACATAGGGAGTCCGAATACTGTGTACATTCAAAATTTTGCGACCAGCATCGCCAGCCGAGCCCCATTGCATTCGGATCGTATGTCGAGTTCAATCTGTTGTAGTGTGCGCTAATTACTCTTCCATGATGGCCCTAGGTATCTCGTACATGCCGATTGCCGATAGAACAGGCTACAACAAAGAGATCCAAGACACTGCCAATCACGACCCAGTGTGACGTTTCTGCGTAGGTGGCACCGTGGAAGGAGTGAGTTCGTGTGCCTACAAGAAGATATATCTTTGAGCTCCAAAGATTAACGTGTGTATACCTGTCGGAATTGGATCATTAAAGATAGGGAACGGTTGTGATTGCAGACGAACAAGCTAGCAATTGAGAATGAAGTCGCCGAGTATGGCGCTATGCATTGACGCCATCGGAGGATGCAGCGCCAGTGATTTATTGCAAACGGGCGGGTAAGAGAGGAGCGACCTCACGATTGATGGCCCAAAGCTGGATCTTTGTGCAGTGATATCGTTGGTTGTCTTGGATCAAGATGCGTGACGCCATATCTGGGTACTGGGTTTGCCGACGGAGAGTCCAATCGCTCGAGGGCCAAGATATGTCCTACTACTTGCCGTCGAGCTCAGACTCCACATTTGCCAGTATCTAGGATAGGTCCAAGCTTATCCGATGTGTCTTGATTTATGCTTTTTAGATGACGTGCGTAATTTCTCATGACGACGCTGGTGAGAAATTTCCCAGTGCGCTCGTCGTTAATTCCCAGACTAAGTATAGGAATTCGGCTCCACATAACCTCATGAGAAATACGGCACGTGACTCGATTCCCTCGTCACGCACTTGGGACACAAGAGATCCTTTTCAACATTTTTGAACACTGCGATCGGCCTAGTGAGTGGCATGCAGGTGGTGCCGACCTAGCAATTCTGGCCAGAACATGCCGCACAGCTGCCCGACCTGACTCCACTTGCGGAGTGCCTGCTGGGGGCGATTCGACTGTCATCCACAGACCCTGATGTAAGTTAGCTCTATTGAGTGTTTCCTTCATCGGTAACGAATATCTTTCCCCCTTTAAAAGGTCTATTCATTTCATAGAGCGCTAACAAGGACCGAGTAGGATATCCTTCGGAGTTACACACGTCGCATCCGATGCTTGGCTAACCTCTTTGGATTTAGCCGGAAATCGATCACACACTTCTGGAAACCCCCCGTAGCTGACCCGCTTTCCCCAAACCTCCGTAATCTGTCTTTGGACTATAAACATAGGACCATCCCCTTATTGCTCATGCCCTTTCCTTCCCTCACCTCCCTGTGTTGAGGTGCCCAACGCTCCATGTTCATTCGAGGATTCTGTCAAATCGTTTGCCGTGGCGTTCCCGAACCTTCATATGCTGCGCATTTTCGCGGAACATTCCGCAGGTATCAACAACATGAACTACGTCGACTCCCGTCTCATCTGCCAATGGCTGAACCTTCAGACTGTTATCTGCCCCTCGATCTCCTGGACGTGGACACTTGTGTACACCCGTCTCGCATGCCTACATTAATCTGGCTTAATTTCCAAACTAGGTGGTACACTGCCACGCCAGATCTCACTTTCCGACTCACCACTCGTCTTTTACAATTTGCGGCGTCCGACGTTAAATTTTGAATTCTTGGATCCGATTTCCTGCCTACTCTCCCAAATTCAACTGCCTGTTGTCGCTCATTTCGTTGCCTCTATCGAATGCTGTCCTTCTGCGTATGATCCCTCCTCCTTCTTGACTTGTGTTCAGACATCTGGTATTGGTCATTCCGCCATGGAAGTGGCATTGGATCAAGATTACATCTTGGCTAGGCCTACACTTGACTTCCTTGACTTACAGCCGTACAGGACATTTATCAATCTCCGTCACATAAACTTTAATATCGAATGCAAAGTGAACCTGGCGGACAGCGAACTGCTGACGTTGGCGATGGGATGGCCGCGTTTGGAGATCCTGGACATAAACAGGGGATGGGGTTGGTGCACGCTGGGTGGAATCACCCCAAACGGACTGTTAAGGCTTCTGCAGACATGTCCGTTGTTGCATTGGGTCGCGCTCGCCATTGATACTCGCAGTTACATAACAATCCCTTCGTCTCTACCCTGTTTTGGACAGCCTGCGCCACATTTGTTCGATCTACGTGTCCTCGGTTCATATATCGAAGCAGAATCTGTGCCAGCTATCGCCGCCTTCCTCATTGGTCTCATGCCTTCCTCTCGCCTTTATCGTCGTGCTTGGGAAAGAGAGGGTATGACATGGTCACCCCATCTGGCTGAATGCAAGGTGCTTTGGGAAGATGTGCACTGACGGGTCAACGAGGTTCGGCGGTGCCGCTGACGTTCTGTCGGGTACGTGCTCTACTCGTTAATACGACATGGGGATGCGATCATACGGGCGGACATGCAGAGAAACAACAACGGGTGGGTCCTGGTCACAAGTCGCGCCATCATTGACTTGGATGCGTACTGAGTCCTCTCGAGCAGAGGCATGAGAAGAGAGTACAGAAGCATTTCATTACTCGGCTTCATGGTGATCAAATGTGATTCAGAGAGAGTTTTAGGACCCTAAGGAACTGTCTAGTTTTCAGAAAACTCGTAGTCTGACCAACTCTACTACGGATAGTACTTTGGGAAGAATTGCCTGACCTTGGCTCACACTGTACATTCGACTCTCGAACCATAGATAGCTGGTGGGAGGCCGAAAGTCGGAAGTCCCAAAACATATTAACGAAAACCTCTTTTCTCCGTCCTGCTGCTCGTGCCCTTGCTATGAATCCCATTTCAAAGGACATCCAGTTTTGAAGAAAAAGAAGCCCGAGCTCTGATATCGGGCTGATCACGAACAGCCTCGATTTATAATTGCGTAACGTCGTGAAGGAAGAATTTAGACACGGAGATACTTTACTCACCATGAGTCAGAAGAAGCTACCTTTACCATGCCAACAATAAACGATTCTTCCTATAGGTCGGATGGCAGAACTATTCACATGAGAAGCTTCTTATGAAGTTCTTGCACCCATGTAAGATGTGGCGTAACAACACCCGTACGAGATTCCGCCTCCACGCAAGTATGTTTCCACTGGTCGCCAAGGGCTGTCAGTGGTAAAGGCTTGACACTCAGGCTCGCGTGACGTCAAACAACGTCGGCTAATGGTATACCTTACAGTAAATCATACCCATATACTTGCCGCAAACTTTGAGGGATGTGAAACATCACTCGAGGAGCTGGCTGCGGCCGGATGGCCGCATCAGGAACCTTATCAACGACCGTCTTACCTGTGCTAGTCGTCAGTCCAGCTGCTCTTTTCCTCCCTGCTAGTTCTGGAGTCCCTCTGTCCCAGTGCTCAATACACTCGGGGACCCACGGTCGACTGAGAAGAACATCCGAGGAGGGTCTGAAACTCCCTAGTAGTAGTCGAAGTTTCAAAGGCCTCCTTCCCTCCTTTGCGCCAGATGATCTGTGCTTCAGGATGATCCACCATCCCTACGGCGCATCGTCAAGCTATCTATACGCCAGTTTAGAGGTGAGCCACTTGTCCAAGTTACCCTCTCCCATGAGGTAGCACATTTCGGACTGATGGTTGTGGCAAATTGTTAGAAACAATATAGTAGTAGTCATCCGCCAGTTTATCCCAGAAATTCTTCACCCCAGTACCTTCAAAGCTTCGTACCCGTGAGTAAATAGTCGAGCCTGGTCGTGAGCCCACCGCCCTGAATATAGTAATCATCAGAGATTTTCCTCTGAAACCGTGCTGCGACTATCACAAGGTAGCATGACAGAAGGCACGGACAGATTCGCCCCTACAAGTACTTCCAACGATGATTCACTATACCCATCAACGAGGTTCAGTGTAAGAAGTCTCTGTCGTCGTGAGGTGCTGTTGTCACTTAGGCGTGGTGAATCTCTTAGGGGCGGACCTGGCGGAAGCTAAAAAGGTTGGGAAGGGCTGCAAAGCGACAGTTTTTCGTCATTTCGTTCCGCAAGCTCAAACACATCCGCCCTTGCCATTATAATATCGACAATGACTCAGGCAAGTGCAGACTCTGGGCGTCGCGCTAGCTGCTCATTAGGAACCTTGTAGCTTTCTTCTCATAATTGGTAGCTACTGATTTTAATGGTCAGGCGAGATGTCCCATCTCAACACTCAATCTTTTCTCACATCTGCCTAGTTAGAACGGATCTCGCAGTAGGGTTGTTTTCAATATCACTTATTGTCACGGACATGTAGACTAGCTGTTTCAAGCGAGTTTCTCTTGGTGAGTGACTCGAGAATGATCAAACTTCATCAGCTTTTTTATCCCCAGGAGAGCACACCTTAGGTCTCTACATTCTACATGGAACATGTTCCAAAATGGAAACTATCCAATTGATGTGCTCCACCTGCGCGAACGCAAAATGGGTGCACGGGCTGCTGCGACAGTAGCAGTGCACGATAGTATTTTTCCACCCAGCTCCGAGTTGTTAGCATGCCAGCCCCGCATATGCAATTCAGATCCTCGCTGGCGGGGAGGAAGATCTTTTCTTTCATCATGACTAATAATGACATTGTCGGCTCACGTGCCGATGTCTCAGCCTGGTTTTCAGTCAGGGTATGCAGGTCCCCTATTCACTGGTCTGCCATTTAAAGCTTTCGTCGACTGCGCTGACTCGCACTCATCATGTCACGAGGCGATGACGGTGAACCCGCCCTGTCCAACTCTTTCAACGCAATGCTGGACGACTTGGGGAACACTGAGTATATTCATGCGGTACTCGATCTGGCTGACCCCCAAACGGGCTCCACAAGTCGGGTAGCTGGAGGACCTCAGGAAGATCGGAGAGGTAACCGACCCCGCGCAATGTCGTCTTGCGCTCCTCTCAACCTGGACTATTTTGATCCACGAGGGGTCAGCGCGCTACGACACACTTTGAGCAGGATGTCCACCGTTTCAAGCGGTCGACCGTTTCGCCAGGAAGGAGTTCGCGGCACGCAAGATCAGAGACCTTCGATTGACGAGGAGGTAGACGGCGAGGTGTTCGACTTCGAAGCAGTTTTGCGGGACGTACTCAAGAGGTGCGATCCAGATCATTGATTCTCGCTCTGTCCTGGCTTATATGTTCCCAGGCGTGACGAGGCTGACATTAAGTCACGCGAGCTCGGGGTGTTATTCGATCAACTTCGTGTGGTTGGAAAGGGCACGTCATCGTCCTTTCAACCTACACTCGGTTCACTCCTGAATCCAATGAACATTTTACATGCCCTTCAGGACTTCCGGCACCCGCACTTGCGTGACATCATAGATGGCTTCCAGGGCGTCGTTCGTCCTGGTGAAATGCTTCGTAGGTTGTTCCAACGTAGAGCCGGTCTTGAAGCTAACGATACGATCAGTCGTACTTGGCCGACCGGGATCTGGGTGCACCACATTCCTCAAGGTACTAGCGAACCGGCGCGACGAGTTTCATTCCGTCGAAGGGGAAGTTTGCTACAACTCTTTCTCTCCAGACGACATTCGCCTGTACTACCGCGGGGATGTGCAATACTGCCCCGAGGACGATGTACATTTCCCAACGTTAACCGTCGAACAGACAATTGGCTTTGCCGCCAAGACGCGGGCCCCTCGCGCGCGTGCTCAAGAAATGACTCGCAAGGGGTTTTGGATGTACATTACGGACGTATTGATGACCCTGTTTGGCTTGCGGCACGTAAGAAGTACGCCGGTTGGGGATGCTGCGCTGCGGGGAGTCTCCGGAGGGGAGAAAAAAAGAGTGTCGATCAGCGAAGTGTTGGCCACGAGAAACTTGTTGGCTTGCTGGGACAAGTGCGTCTATCTTCCCCTCAACCTTGTGGTATGTATAACATCTCTTAGCTCGACTCGCGGTCTCGACGCGTCAACTGCTATTGAATATGTGCATGCTTTGCGAATCGCAACAAACCTCCTCAGGGTGACTACCGTTGTCTCTATCTACCAAGCAGGAGAGTCACTCTACGAGATGTTCGATAAGGTCTGCCTCGTCTATGAGGGTCGCATGGTGTACTTTGGCCCAGCTAGCGAGGCGAGGCAATACTTTATCGATATGGGATACGAACCAGCGGAGCGGCAAACAACGTCTGACTTTCTGGTTTCCGTAACAGATCCCGATGGGCGTCGGGTGCGGAATGGGATGCATGGAGTTCCTTCGACTGCGGATGAATTCGAGCGATATTACCGGCAATCCTCGATCTTGAGGGAGAATCTAGAGGATATGGCATCCTTTCGGGAACAATACGTGGGGAAAGAGAATCTAATCTCTGCATATCGCGCAAGTGTCAAAGCGGAACACGCAAGGCATATGCACAAGAAAAGCCCGTACACGATTTCCATTCCTATGCAAATCCGGAGCGTAATGGAAAGAAGGATCCAGATACAAGCTGGCGCTGTTTCGCTCCTAGTCATTAATACATGGTGAGAGTATCTCCAAGTGGTCCCGTTAGGCATTTTGATTAACAACACTGCAGCGTATTTATACTTCAGGCTATCATTCTTGGGACAACGTTCCTGCAACTGTCGACGAATACCACGGCGTACTATTCTCGTGGTGGGATTCTATTCTTGTCAGTCTTGTCTATCCTTCTTCTCCTTTTCTAATAACTTTGTCAGTGCCGTATTCCTACCCGCACTTTTTTCCATGTCAGAAATACCTTCACTTTTTTCGCTGAGACCGATCGTCCAGCGACACTACAAGGCAGCCATGTACCATCCATTCGTTGAGGGGATTGCACTCACTTTGGTCGATGTGCCGGTCACGTTCACCATCCTCTTACTGTACAGCATTGTGCTATACTTCCTGGTTGGACTTCAACGCACTGCAGGGCAATTCTTGTACGTATACATGTACTTGTTCTTGTTTCTGCTTACATTTCGCATGCGTGTCAGCATATTCTTCTTGTTCGTGTTCGTCACTTCACTCCTGGGGAAAGCACTGTTTCGCAGTCTAGCGGCAGCGTTCAAGTCAGAAGCACCAGCCCAGGCATTTGCAGGCATCCTGATACTGGTGGTGTCTTTGTATAGTCAGTGCTATTTTAATGCCGGCAGACCGTGCGTCACGTCCTCATTCGATTAGCTGGGTACATCATACCACAACCCTCCATGATTGGTGCTTTGAGGTGGATCACCTATATCAACGCAAGTCCTCTCTTTCTTTTCACTCTAGTAGCTCAAAGAGTACACTAGCCGATCAGGTACTCGTTTGAATCGTTATTGGTTAACGAGTTTCATACCATTAACGGGTTTTGCGGGACGCTTGTTCCAAGCGGTCCATTGTACGACTCATTCTCCGACGGCAACAAGGCATGTACGACCGTCGGTTCTCAAACGGGGAACCCATATGTCAGTGGCAATCGTTTCGTGTTCCTTTCATATGGGTATTTGTACAGTCACCTTTGGAGGGTAGGTCACAATTTCGTTATCTTTCCGGCTGAACTCATCCAGTCTTAGAACTTTGGAATCGTGATCGCATTTGCTATCTTTTTCGTGATACTCCTCCTCATCTTTACTGAGTTCAACACCAGTCTGGCTGGTGCAACGTCTGTCATGCTCTTCAAGCAAGGCTCGAACGCCGCAATCTTCCGGACGTCTTCCGGGACAAATTCGGACGCAGAGAAGACGCGGGTTTCAAGTTCTACTAATTCGGAAGTAGATGCACGAAAAGGAAATAAGGAGGGGATCAATGAGGCATTGGAGAAACAGCCAAAGATGAAAAACACGTTTACCTGGCAGCACATGAACTATGAGGTCGCAGGCCGACGACTTCTCAACGATGTGTCTGGTTATGTCGCTCCGGGAAAACTCACAGCACTCATGGGCGAATCTGGGGCAGGCAAGGTATGTACACGCAATGAAAATGACTATGGTTTGCTGGGAGTTGATGTTCTTTTCAAAAGACGACCCTCTTGAATGTGCTGGCAGAGCGCACGGAAGTAGGCGTTGTTTCAGGGACCCGTCTTGTAGATGGTCACTCTCTACCGTCCGATTTCCAAGCTCAGACGTGAGCAGCCCTCCCACCCGAGGTTATCCTAAATTGAACCATCGAGCAGTGGTTACTGTCAACAAACAGACACCCATCTTTCCACGATGACAGTCAGGGAGGCGCTGCTGTTCTCCGCAAAGCTAAGGCAACCATTCAGCGTTCCAGCTGCTGAGAAAGAAGTCTAGTAAGCTTATTCTTGTCTCATAACCGCACCTTTTCTCAGGTTTTACCTGCAGTGTCGATAGGTGCTTGAGGATGTGTGGGTTGGAGATGTACACTGACGCGGTAGTCGGCTCGCTCGGCGTGGAAATGAAGAAGAGGACGACCATTGGGGTAGAACTGGCTGCCAAGGTGCGCGTGTCTCCCACTTGGGCGACAGACTGGTGCTTAATATCTCATCATCAGCCAAAATTGCTTTTGTTCCTTGATGAACCCACCTCTGGATTGGATTCTCAGAGCGCATGGGCGATTGTCTCGTTTCTGCGAGACTTGGCAAATAGTGGACAAGCGATCCTATGCACGTGCGTCGATCTCCCTCTTGCTGGGACGCTCTGCTGACAGTAGATCCGCTCAGCATCCACCAGGTTAGCATTCAAATTCATCAGATAGACATTTCATGCGTGCTGAGATAAGATGATACAGCCTTCCGCTGAGCTTTTCCAGGTTTTTGATCGGCTGTTGCTTCTGAAAGCAGGCGGTGAAACTGTCTATTTTGGTGACGTTGGGTCCAGCGCCACGACGCTCATCCACTATTTTGAAGGGAACGGATCGCGTCATTGTGGTGCCGAGGAAAACCCGTAAGTTTGTTCGGTCCCATTGACAGATGTATCTGAGATGACATTGCATTTGACAGAGCCGAGTTCATCCTCGACGTCATTGGCGCTGGGGCAACGGCAACAAGCAAGGTAGATTGGCACCAAATTTGGATCAACTCTCCCGAGTCTACGCTAGTCGATAACGAAATCGACGCCATCATTACTCAAGGACGGAACTCGCCCGCAGTGACTGCCGCCATCGGTTCCGGGTTTGCAACTCCTTGGACCTATCAAATATGGATGCTACTCGTGCGCAATCTTACGCACTATTGGAGAAGCCCGACATACTTGATGGCCAAGTTGATGTTGAACATTGTTGGTGGTCTGTTCATCGGGTTCACCTTTTTCCAGCGCAACAATAGTCTCGAGGGAACTCAGAACAAATTGTTTGTGCGTGTCCAGAGTCACATTAATGCTTCTACATTGTACTGAAACCTGGTCAGGCTGTGTTCATGGCATTGATTCTGAGCGTACCACTAGCAAATCAACTTCAGGTCGTCTTTTTGAACCTACGGGATGTGTACGAGGTTCGGGAACGTCCTAGCAGAATTTACTCTTGGCCAGCGCTCGTCACGTCACAGATCCTAGTCGAACTTCCTTGGAATATCCTTGGGTCGACACTTTTCTTCTTCTGTTGGTACTGGACGGTCGGCTTTCCCACAGATAGAGGTGGATATACCTACCTCTTGCTTGGCGTTCTCTTTCCGGTTTACTACACCACCATTGGGCAAGCAGTCGCTGCGATGAGCCCCACGGCAGAGATAGCTGGAATTCTGTTTAGCTTTCTATTTTCCTTCGTGCTGACCTTTGACGGTGTCGTTCAACCGTTTTCGCAGCTTGGGTGGTGGCAGTGGATGTATAGGCTCTCACCCTACACATATCTCATCGAAGGTTTGGTATCCCAGGGTGAGTAATTCTGAATCCGGTATGACGTCTTTCTGACCAGCATCTCCATTCCAGTCCTTTCTGGGCAACTAGTCTGGTGTTCCGCAAAAGAATTCGCAGTGATCCAACCGCCCTCGGGCTATTCATGCGCGTCCTACCTCGATCCATTCGTCTCGAGCGCGGGAGGGTACCTCCAAAACCCAGACGCAGGGTCGGACTGTCTATATTGTTCGGCCAGCACGGCAGACGCATGGCTCTATACCACGTTCAACATTCAATATGCACATCGATGGCGGAACGTGGGTCTGTTTTGTGCCTTTATCGTGTTCAACGTGAGTCGTGATGGGGTTTCCATTCGTTGTTGTTTATCCCAGTTCCTGTGCTGACGGTGCGATGTGCAGATTTGTGCCATGTTTGCATTCACGTACATCTTTCGTATCCGTTCGTATGGAAGGAGCAAGGTCGTCGTCCAGCACGCCATGTTACGCCTGCGTGGTATCTCAACGGGGTTCAAGAAGACCCCAGACGAAAAGGAAGAGGTGGCAAGTGATCAAGAGATGGACGAGCGTGAATGAATGTGTTGATCGTCGTAGCCACGTACTGAGTTTTGTGTAACTTGTTATCGTCGTCGTGATATATCTCCCAGGCCCGCCACTACTGTGTGCTTACCGCAGAGTCTCCTGCAGAGGGTACTCGAAATCGATCACCATGTACTCCAATTGATCAATTCAAAGGCGGAAGGGGCTCATCAAGTCACCAAGTACCAGCAGACACGAGATTCAAAACAAGGGCGTTATCGCCCTTCATGTCGTAATATGGGACGGGAATGTTGGCGATACGACTCGGACCAGCACAATTTATTGACATGGGCGCAAAGCGAACGGTTTGGGGGAGGCAAAATCAATGTGGCTTCAAAAACACACTTCGTTCTCGTGGGCCTTTGGTGTACAAATCGATCAGTGCCAACTCGGAACACGCTCGAGGGGGGCACACAACTAGGCCGAGGGCGTGATTGAGTTGGTAAAACACGCACATATACGTTAAGGAGGTTATCGTTCGGTCGAGGGTAAGAGGGTAGGCTAGGGCAGCGGTGACATACGTGGCGAAATAAAGAACTCCATCGCCCACTAATTTCTGTACGTAGCGCCGGTTTGGCTGCCATTGCCTCGTCGCTTTGTACATCTCGAATGCTTGTTTCGTGGTTTGCACGATAGCGAGATTGGCGAGCGCAGCACTGAGAGCCGACCGTGGAATGGCACGAAACACTTGAAGTGTAGTGTCAATATATGGACTATTGCAGAACGAAAGAGCGAGAACTTGGTCGATCGTCATGGGTGAAAAGGCGGTGATACATCTAGGGTATGAATATGTGCAATCCGACACATACCTGAGACATGAATTCCATCCAAATTCATCTCAGCCTGCTTTGCACGACACAGATAAACAGGAGAATACAGGGAATTGTCTTGGATCGATTTTACATTGCGCAAACACGCAAAATCATGTCCACTAATAGAAGACATGGTTAGATGGCCGTTACAGGTACCTACATCCCATTTTGAGATTGTGGGGGCGAATAAATTAATACAATATAAATTCGAAGCAAGTTTCATCGAGATCATGTCTGTTACCATTGGATCACTGTGAGCAACTGGCCAAGGTGGAAGACGGGAAAAAAGCTGAGTGTGGTAGGGCCAAGAATAATGCCATCTGCGAACATACCACTTCGAGTGTTGAGATATTGAACCTCGTTTAGAGTCATGGTGCGCTTGAACACATACAAACTTGTCTAGTAGCACTGAGAATTGGTTGCGTTAGAAGACGGGCTACATCCTAGTTAATTGCTGTACATACCCAGCAAAGACCAATGTAACGGACATGTTGGAAATTCTAGTCAGTTCAGGACATACGCATGAACACATGACGGAATACCCAGGTACAGGATTTGCCCTGTCGTGTAGGATGTCGATGTTGTACGCGATGTTTGGCGGCGCCACACCCAACCGTATTCAATCTATGTTCGCTTTCAGCCATGAAACACAGTCAAAGACGAAACTCGTTACCTCTCTTGGAAAGGCAAGGACCGCAATTCTGATGAAGTTGTAGCAGTGCGCTAAGGAGCGAGGCATTCTTGAAACACGTCTCACCCTAATCATATACAGCCCTAACGGCTATCACGACTGTATCGAGTGTATCAGCCTTGTCATCGACGGAGTGGTAAGTGACCGTCGTATAAATGGTAGTTGAGAACAAGCGCTTCCAAGACGGACTGTACCTCGGAGGACATGAGTCTAGTCAGGAAAAAATGTGATGTCTCTTTTCCCCTTATTCAGGGTGCAATGACAATGCTGCCCGACCGTTTGATTGGTACGTCTGTTTGGTACGATCGAATCGCCGTAATAGGGCGCATTCCGACGGTCCCGTTGCCGAGTACCGTAGAGTCGTATGTTCTTGTGAGCATCAGCGGCCTGAAGTGATAGCCGAGGAACACTGTACTGTACATGTTTGTTCGTTTGTGGATGCAAGCTTCGCTCAAACATGTTTATCCTTGACGCTTCCATTGCCTAAAAATACATCATGGAGTACCTAGTGATACATTCTAAAAATACACGTGTTGACACTCTCGCGCTCGTTACCTATATACCGAAATCCTAGCCACGACGAATAGTTTAATAGAGGAGCCTGCCACTGTTGATGCGTTAGTTCATTCGATGACGGTATGTGGCCGAACGAGACGCACCCATCCACACGAGTCTCGGAGCCGATGCAGTATCCGGAAGCGTTGGGGGAAAGGAACGCCAAAACAGCAGGCGAAATTTCGCTGATCTAACGTACAGAAAAAGGAATGAGCGTTCACGAGAAGACAATGACGACGGCTGAAACCATCGACCTTTGCAAATCGGCCAAAGGGAATGTGTTCCCGCTGGTAGTCAATGATGTCTTTGCCCAAATGGTCGGTTTGGTCCGTCGACACTGTGAGATGATTTTATTAGGAGGAAGACGGAGGCGGAATCATCGGCGTACCATATCCGGGAGAGACGCCGTTGACCCGAATGCCATTGCCAACCCACTCTGCAGCCAATTGTTTCATGAGCTGCAGAACGGCACCCTTGGAAGAGTTGTAGAACGCCTACTCAATGATCGTTACCGGAAAAGGTTCAAACAGTGAGTAAAGATACTCGCCTGGGTCAAGGGCTGGTTGCGACCAGCCTCGTTGACGATGTGGGCGCTCATCGAGCAAATGATCACGATCGAGCCCTCTTCCTTGCGCTCCATCCACTTTCTAGAGGTTCCATCTGAATTCCGCGAGCAACATCAAGTAAGAGATGGCCTACTTGGCAGCGGCGCAGCAAGTGTTGTGTACGCCGAAAACGTTGGTCCCAAACACCTTGACAAAGTCATCATGTGTCAGCTCCGTCGCAGGCTTGACGACAGAGACGCCAGCATTCTGGAACGTCAAATCAGCGAGAGGCCACGAAGATTGTCATAAAGGACGGACGGCAACGACACCGGAGATGCGTGCTTCAAAATCGGATTCGATCTGACTGTAAATCGCTTCCAACTTTTGCAAGTCACAAACGTCGCATTGATATGCCTATGTAGGAGGAGCATTAGGAAGGTATGACGATCTAATCCAACAGATACCCACTTGGGCTTTGACACCGAACTCGCCCTCGATGTCCTTGGCCACGTTGGGGGCATCCTTGGATGCCCTGGGTGACAATCAGTGGGCGGCAAGGGACACATTTTAAAACAGACCTGTAAATGATGGCAACGTTCGCGCCGTGCTGGGCAAGGGCATAGCTGATACCCCTGCCGATACCGCGATTACCACCTGTAACAACGTAGGTCTTTCCTGTGTATGGAAAGGTAAGCTCAGCATCGTCCTTTGACCTGGAAGATGACAAACGAGCCTTTGAGGTCATCCAGAGGCTTAGGGCCCTTGTAAGGCTTGTCAGAAGACATTGCGAAGGGAGAGAAGTTGAAGATAGAGGGGAGATTCGTGAGGAAAGAAATGACGATAAAAGGGACGAGACCCTAAGAAGCGCACACCTGCTGGTGCTTTTTATTTCATCGTTGAAGGCCCCTCTCCGTAAAGCTTTGAATACTGTCTGCCTAATCGAGCCTCGAGCCCCTCGACTCCTCTACTTGAAACTCCACGGGGATCGAGTGACCACCCCCGATGCGCGCCCCGCCGGCTAGCCAAGACGACGACTTCATGGCAGGTATACCGAGCTGCGCACTAGTATTGACAAAATTTTAAAGATGATCGAGGTCACTTGCCTATTCAACTACTTCAAATTCCAGCCGTGCTTGTGGACGAGTCTGCCATTGCGAACGCCCATCGGTGTCAGGCAGAGTTAGCCTACAGTATATGTCGTCACATCGTGCAGGTGACCTCGTTTCAAACAGGCCGTCCTGAATGTTCAACTTGCGTAATAACCAGGCTGTGCATGCACTAAATTCGAAATGAGGTCAATCGAACGATAGGCTCCTGTCATGTCACACGACCCCTGAACAAAAGGTCTTGATGTCATCTAGGTCGGGTGAGAAAGCTATTGTCGCAACTGAGAGATTCGTATCAGGAGCACAGGCACATGAACGCTGTAAAGGATCCCTCAGTATCCACAATGAACTGTCGACGATACCGCGCAAGCCACAAGACTTGACCATCGGTGACAAAACGTCCGCTCGAGAGATGGAGGATCATCGTATTGCCTGGCATAACAAGGACGATGCAAGCTTTCCATCACTGGAGGAACAAAGACCGACGAAGCACCCTGGGTATGTGATCTTGGAACGCTTATTCCACTATCTCGACTACCGAAACTAGCCCCTCACGACACCTACCGTCACCTCCACTTTTGCGCCCTCTCCATCCTTGTCAGAATGACACCGTGAAAACGCGGCGAGGACGTGCGAGTGCGCCCATTTGGTCAACGCCAAAACGTCCGTGTCAGAAAGGGACGGTCGCACGTGCGGTGAGAGGGTGATGATGAGGGTGGGCGATGCCAACCACAGTCGGTGTGGACCATGTCTCGTGAGGTCACTCGGGTGCACATGAGATTCATGATCATGAGAGTGAGCGTGCCCATTCGAATGCGAAGGGGCGTCCACGGTCCGAGGCTGTCCGGGGGGGATGACTTGCCAGACGTGTGGTGCTGGTAAATGCACAACGTGCTCGTGACGTTCGATCTGGGTATTTTTAGTCGAGCGAGTTCGCTGAGCTCTGATGCTACATACCTCTCTCACGACCCTCCAAAAGGCCTCCATTCGCCCAGCAGGACTGGTCACGCCCACCAATCCACCAGTGCTGGGTGTCATCATCGGTGGCGAGGTTTGTAGTAGAACCCCGCCGAGCACGACGCAGGCGGCAAACGCGACATGAGCGGTCACGATGACTTGCAACGCAGCGAGTGCAAGATCAAAGGGAGCATAATGTGCACTGGATCATGGTCAGCATAGGAGTAAACGAGAAAAGGTTGTGGACGGACACGTCTAGGACCATCTCGGCACCCAAGATCGCAAGACAGAATAGGATGGGTGGGAGTGCATAGGGGTTGCAAAGGATCCGGTGAGGACGCGTTCGATGCTCTACCGAAGCGGGTTGGTAGGGTCGTAGGAAAGAAAAGGGGAAATGAATGTGTTTGTTAGTTACTGTCGGAACGAAGCGAGTGAGGGACAAGGATGACACGGTGGAGCGAAAACGTACTGTTGACGAGGACGTCGTGTTGACCAAAGATGGCCGAGGTGGCTATCAATGAGACGAGGACCAGACCGATGAGGAAAACGGGGAAGCGAAGGCTGAAAGAGGGTGAGTCGGAGTCGGGCGGAGGG
>JBBPKX010000023.1:11637-22335 GCA_038089435.1 Boletus austroedulis | reverse complement strand
GTCTTGCGCGATTATGACATTCTCGACCAAGCTAGCATTCAACATTTCCTGCTGGTAATTGCGTGTAGTCACTTCTCCATCTTGCATAGATTCCGCTAGGGTATCTTCCATCCTCACCGTGACTTTTAGCAAATCGACATCAATCTAGGATAACGAAAATGAGCAGAACCTCACCTGGTTTATGAGACTGCGGATTGGCCGTGAGTAAACCGGTTTGGTTGACCCCGCATAGAGACTGCTCCTATTAGAGGCATCTGAGTTTCAAGCTGGCTTGTTATGCCTCAGTCAATACCGCTCGCACGCATACCATCCGTAGCCGTCCGATTCCTAACCGAAGAAGCACAACCACGGTCTCCGCAAAACCTCGAGGATGTATTTCCCAACTCTACGACGTTCGAGCATGGCCCAGATCCCATCAAGTCACCCAAAAAACACGCAATGTTTGAGCTCCTTGAACGACCTACATCCTCCCCGTCTGCCTTCCTTGTACATTTTGCTTCGACATCCCTCATCGTCTTCTCGGCGATTGTAACCATCTTGGAAACGGTTCCAAGCTTCCATTCTATCTCTCCTCGGGTGTGGTTCGGGTTGGAAACCGCTCTGGTGCTGCTGTTCACAGTCGAATACTGTGCTCGACTTTTCGCTTGGAGTTCATCGTGGATAACGCTTGTCAAATGGATTTTTTGTACGTCCCTCCACCCCCTGATATCCTTGCTTCGTCCCTCATGTGTCAAGCACCTTGAACAGCATTCTATGGTGTTATGGATGCATTGGCTATATTACCTTATTACATTGAAATAATGCTACAGCAAGACACCGTACGCTTTTCACCCCGTTTATTTGGCAGCTCAACTTCTTTCACCCATCCAGTCTGTCTTATTTCGGTTTTCCATTCTTCGGATGTTCCGTCTGCTGCGGGTGTTCCGCCCTTTCAGGTACAACAGTACCATCCTCTTGTAAGCAAATCATGTCGATTCTCTCCTCTGTCTGACTTGTCATTGGCAAGAACAATCGAAGTTATGTACCTTGCTATCCGAAGGTCGCATCATGCACTCCTGGCCCTCAGCTTCTTCATCGCAATGCTGCTCACAGTGTTCAGTACGCTCTTGTACGTACCTCGTACCATAACGTTGGCTCCAAGTCTGATCATTTCGTACAGGTACTTTGCAGAGCGCGGAATATGGGATGATGCGCTCGAGATATTCGTTAATTCTGACGGAGATCCATCCCACTTTGCCGTAAGCATGTACTGGATTAAACTTGGCCTCTTCTCACTCACATCTGAATATAATTAGTCCATACCGGCGGCTGCATGGTAAGACTCCTATCCCAACCCTTTTTGTGTACTTTGATTGACCGGGATCTGCCTTGTCCTTCCCCTCCCCCACTATCCAGGTTCGTCCTTGTCAGTGAGTCTTGTGTTCTTGCCAATATTTATGCCTGCGTTCTAACGATGCTAAACTGACATCGCGATATGGAAAAGCGATCACAACGGTGGGTTACGGCGAGATAACTCCGCGATCTACACTTGGTCGCTTGATCACGGTCCCACTCCTCGCCTTCGGTCTACTTCTCATCGCCCTCCCCAGCTTCGTGCTTGGACGAGAATTTAGTATCGTGTGGAAGCAGATGACGAAGTACGACGTAAGTTATCCTTAGCTCTTGTTATTTTCGCTGACATTTCGTGACCCGCTATGCGCTGCTGGTGGCACAGCAAAATGACGAGGATCATGGCCCGAGCCTAGATTTTGATCCAACTTCAGAAACATCCTTGGGGATAGGTGGAGAGCGTGATCTATCTAATCGGAAATTGGCACAGAACCAAACAGAACTCAGTCGACAGATATCAGAGTTGCGCAGTGTAGTGGAAGCACAGGGTGAGATGATCCGACACTTGGTGGGTATCATGGAAGGCCGTGCAGGTCATGGTTCAGATAGTGTGATGGAGGTTGGGACGGGTGCACAGAGGGAGCGACAGGGTACGATCAAGGGCAAAGCAAGGGAAACGGAGAATGGTCACGCAAGTATGAGTTGGATTCCGGGAAGGAATTCTTTTAGTTAACAAAAAGTGGGTCTGCGGAGAAGCGTGTTGATCGTCATGCTCTCTCGTCAGGTATCTTGGTTGTACGGTCTTTGGGGAATATCTATTGAATAGCTGTTCTAATCGCGTTTCCGCGCGCTTGATCGAGGTTAAATTGGTATCTGATTCATGCCACCATGAAAGGTGCCAGCTTCCCGACAGTTCATTCGAGAACGGTCGATTCTTGAATGGAACTCTGAGGAGATGAGTTAGGCAAATTATGCTTCACTGGCTCTGTTGGGATACCCTAATTCTGCGTCTGCATCAAAACAAGAATAGATTGACCTAGGAAGTACAGGACGTAATACAACTGGAGAAAAGCATGAGCATCAGTAGAGCTGCCCAGCAACGTAACGCGTTCTCCGGGATTGGCTGGCTGCCGGACTAATGAGCAATAGTATACCAAATACAGGAGATTTTGCCTTGAATCTGTTTTTTTGGGGAATGGTTGATGCATGACAGAAAGGAGAGCGAGAGGATGGCAACCACCGGCGATTTGGCCAGGTAGTAGATGATGTGACTTGGACTCATAGTTGACGCACCATAGTGTACGAAATGCGTGCCATACTGTCGCTCCCGGGTGAATGAGAGGGGGTCTACAGCACGACTCAGGTGCTGGAGAGTCGAGCAAGGAGCGAAGCAATGTATGGCACAGATACTAATGCTGTATTTGGAGACGCTGTCACTGATACTAGTGATCACTCTTGAACGCTGTACTTATCTGTGCGCCCAAGTCACCTATAAGGACATTGCTTTCCATTTGCCAGATTGCAAAAGTATGAAAGCCAGGTTTTCGTCCCTTTAACTCCTCTGCTTGTAGAATAACAAGATAATTGACAGGTTTACTCGTCGGAAGCAGTAAAATGTCGTAGGTGTGGGTTTGAGGTTGACGAAGTGTGCACATACATATAAACGTGTGCACTGCGCTCTAACATTCCTTGTGGATACTTGACGATACAAAGAATGGGACACAGTATTCGGCCTATGAAAGTATATGAGTTTCTTTTCGCTTTCCGGATATCATAAGATGTGCCACTATGACGTCATCCCGTCAGCAAGTTCATTTCCGTTTACTCGACATTCTCGGATACTCGATCGTATGGAGTGGGTGAAGTAGGAGACTTCATTTCCTGAATATTCAGGGCCCGCAGATGTCTTGAATTCGAGACAGGTATAGAAGTACACATATATATCGACTTGGCATATGGTCAGGTATCATGTAAGGAATTGGTTCGTCACGTACAAGACTAGCGTACGCCCTTTACAAAAATCATACTATGGGAGCACCATTGGGTATCTCATACCATCGAGGCATGAGATACTTCATTCTAGGTACCAGCAATCGTTCAATCACACACTCGAGCTCCCCCTGTCCAGTTCTCTGAATGATTCCCTGCCCTTGTCATCGTCCATGATGGCATCGTCATTTCCGCCGCCTTCTTCGAACGCTGTCTTGTGCTCTTCAAAGTGGGCAGCGTGTTTCCTAATGGGACGGTATCATGTCGAATGATGAGCGATCACGACCGGAGAGGAACAAATGCCAGACGCACTCAGGTCCGACGATAGTGATAAGGATAACAAAAGCGGCGACAACTCCGATAAAAATGCCTTGCACCTCGGCGTATCCAGGTACAAGAGTCAATTTGCCATCCACCATCATGTATTTCCGGAAGGCTTTCCCTCCAGCTATGGATGTACAACCGTTAAACAAAATGGTCGAAGTGAATAGATGGACACGCACTTGCTTCAATTTGTGCGGACGCGGCGGAGATCATCTGTAAGGCAATGCGCAAATTGCCACATCAGTCCCATGTGCCACTTGGACTATTCTTTTGGTGCCACGTACGTTACCAAGCTGGTAGGCAACGCCAGGGAATGTCGCTCTGAATGCCGGAGGTGACATTTCTGCCAACTGGATGGGAATCTGGTCCCGACGTCAGATGGAAACGACTGCGAAAGATGACGATACGTACAACACCCCATGCTCCCTGCACTCCGAACTGCACGCAAAACGCACCAGCAGTGAGTGCCGAAAAGGAGCTGGGAAGAATCCAAAGCGGAACAAATGCTATTGATCCGGATCATGGCTTAGGTGCAATATAGCCAAATGCTTGATGAATCTACACTTACCGCCAACGAGCAACACAAAGACACTGTAGGTGATTTCGATGGTCAGTTAACGGCAGATGATTCAGCCAACGACGCATGCAGCCTACATTATTGTGAGACGGCGTCCAAGATACTGGCTTGTGTTTCCAGCAATTGCGCCACCCCTTGAAATGGCATGTCAGTGCGATCAGTCAACCTTGGTGTGAGTGCAACAAATCACTCACGCGATTGCGCCCTACAGATCAAAACGATGATGTCCATTACCACGTGCAAGACGGCTCAAAGCAGAGGCTACATACACAGTTTCCAACGATGGTAGCAATGGTCGCGTCATGTGCAGTGAAACCTTTCGCACTTTCTAGATAGGTCGGATAAAGGTCCTACGCGACCCGAACAGAGTCAGTCCTGGCTAACAACGCTGCGTGGCCCATCAAATAAGCTTGCGATGAAGCTTCTCACCTGTGATCCATGAGACATAAAATTGAAACCTGTGATTACTCATGAGACAATGTTCCACAAATAGAGAATACTACCAAAGCACGCACCAGCCATAAGCAAGACGGCGTAAATGCACAACATCCAATGTTGCTTAAGCATTTGCTTCAGTTCCTTCATGAAGATCTGGGTCTTTCTTGAACCCTCTGTATGCTTTGCTCTCTCGACCGATTTCGCACGTAGGAACACCGCAGATTCGGGAAGAAGGGCACGCAAAATGGCCGAAGTGAAGAGCAGCGAGGAACCTGTCCAAAACATCGCGCGCCACTTGTGTGAGGTGTGTGGGACGAGAGTGAGATTGACAATAGCAGCGAAAAGGTATCCGCAGGCATAACCTTGTTGGACGATTCCACTCCCAAGACCACGAAGCTCCACCGGAAGGTTCTCGAGGGCTGTAGATGCTGCAAGACCCCAGATGCCACCCATCGCAATACCAAAGAGTGATCGGATTGCCAAAAACTGGTGGAAGGTTTGCACGAAACTCGTTGCCAGAGAGAAGGTGCAACACAACAGTAGATTGAAAGTAAGTGGCCACCTGCGGCCGTAACGGTCCGACAAGACACCAAAGATGAGCTGAATAATAATGTCATCAATTCGGAGTGACGAATAGATCATCTTAAAAACTCACTGCGCCAATCGATCTGAACAGTAACGTGAGCGTGATCGCCGTCGTCTGAGCACTAGGATTAAGCAAAAAACCAGCTACGTATTTGCAATCTGACGTACTATCGCTGACGCTGGTTGATTAAACTGCTCTGAGAGCATCGGCAGACTAAGTGCAACGCTAAAGAAATCGAACGCGTCACAAGTCCACGCAAGCCAACTAACACCAAGCAATGATCAGCCACCGATGACAGGAAACAATAACTTCTCACCCCGTGAAGAACTGGGCACCTTGTAGCAGGGTAAGCTTCTTGAGCCCATCAACGATACCAGATGGTGAGGTACCCTTCTCCCTCTTGGGAATGAAACTGTTTAGAATGCGCGACATGGTGCTTGGAAGGGAATGAGAAAAATACAAGGAGCTTTTATGAGGATTCCTCAAATCTGTGAGTTCCAAATGTGACTTTCGCACCCCGGAACGATGCGATATCTGGTCGACAGGCGTAGATGATAAAATGAGAATGAGCAGATATCCCGATGAGGAATACCCCAACATCTACTATATTTATAGTTGTTTCGTCGTCCACACAGACCGGGAACGCTCGGCATTCCGTCCAAGGGATGAGGTCGGAAATTTGGAGACATAGTGATTGGTCGCTTAGATCACTGCTGGATTGAAAATGATCATCACGCACATGGCCCAGACTCACCGAACATCGCACTGTCGAAATACATCCTGTCCATTGAAATTCACGCGACTCCATCCGATAGTCGAGCATGAAACTTCTGTCGCGATGAGACCCGTGACTATCCCGATGCGTTCCGAATGAGACCAGAGTGTTTGGATGACGGTACCGCATACTAACGCTTCACAGCTGGAAGATGACTAACTGCAAGCCAAGAGGCTGCTCTACTAAGAAGCCTGGGTCTCTGTCTCTATGTTGCTGATGCTTGAATGTTGGGAAGAGACGGACACGGCCGTCATGACATCAGCTCATTTAGACACGAGTTGTTAATGTACCTGACGACCCCACCGCATGCGTCAACCAAGTGCGGGCGTGTTTGGGGAAGACAGTCCCCGAACAAGCATCTCCACATGCCAGGTTAGTGTCAAGTTAAACAGGAAAATGGCTGTCATGACATCAAATGCCACGCTTGGAAACAAACCCCATGCCAGCAGTCGGATTCCAGCTGGACAACAGATGGGGTGAGGGGAACAATTGAGACATGACATTATTGACGTGACCGTTTCTACCAGGCCAGTTTAGTTGGTGAAGAAGCGGTAACCAAGTATACTGACCAAACTCGGAGACTGCGGCAAGTAATCCGAGCATCCGTGAACAAACTTGGGAAATTGGATCTGTGGCAGACGCCCAAGTTGAACGTTGAACGGTGAACGGTGAACATTGATGCATCACAGTTTATGTAAGCACCGTTGGTAGATCAATGCTTGGAATACGCAATGAAATGACATTAGCCACCGCCCCCGCGAGCCGCGGGCTCCACGAACCCAAACGGCGGAAAGACGACTCGCTCCTACGAAGCATATATTTCCATCACCGGAATGGAACTCCATCGATACGGCATGGTACGTCAGACCTGTACTCGTCTCGCTACGTGACCAGCCATCCGGAAACCGCCTACAACCGGGTTGCAGCGAGCGGATCAAGGTACTGCCAATGTACAGCCAGTGACAAGTTGTGACAAATCGCCCATAAATCAAGAGATAGGAACGTTGATATAGAGGTTTATGTGCACAATCAGCCACAAGCATAATGCTCGAGTAATGCGTTCATAGTACGGATTTATTTATGTGACGAACCATGGATCAGATTTAGATCGACGATTTGTAACAGGAATATTTGTTTCTATGGGAATTCAGCGCTGTTCAGTGTTCAACGTATGTCATTTGATGATGGGCGAAGACTTGGGCAGGGAAGGCCGAGGTGGGATAATAATAGCTTTGATCTGGGGTACGCTACGCTGTTGTCGGGTCTGAAGGTCTGGCGCGCGACAGACGGAACCTAGCGTTCGTGTTTCAAAAATTAAAGGCCGTCCACGGTGCGTGCAGGAGTGACGGGTGTGAACGGAACGAAGTCACCGCGAATAGTAATGATTTAGGTCCAGATACCACCTCGGAAGAAGAACGTGAAGTCTCCAGAGTGCGAGATTCGGACTGAATGCATGTGTCATGTTCAGTTTGTCACAGGTAAGGGGTCACATGAAAAACCCGGGACGTATCGGAACGGAATCCCAATCAACTGGTGTACCTGGCATGTCATTCGCGGTCAGTCCGCTCGAGACCGTGGGGGAGTCTACTATGCGGAATGCAACCGTCGCCCGAGTGAGCCATATTGACAGATCAATGTATCACGAGTACATACATAGTATGTCTAGTTCTGAGAATCTGATTCAATTCGGCTTGGTGTAATGTAGGCTTTCCGAGTTCATTGGTGCAATCTCAGCCTCTCTGGCTACATTTTCTCTCGGACCGGAAATCCTTGCATATCACATAGCCAATTGCACGACAGAGTAAACAGTGACTCCGCCGCGAAGGGGAAGAATCGCTACCTTTGCCGTTGCTCGGGCCGAACTTGCCGTTGCAATCACCTATAATCGGTTGCAAAGGGAATATCATAAAAAGGCGCTAAAGTACATCTACGAGATACATCGTTAAATGCGTCACTTAGTCATACCTCTGAGGCTTTCTCATCCTCGTGTATTTCATCGCTCTCCATGATAGCGTCGTCTTGTCCCCCGCCTTCTTCGAAGGCGGTTTTGTGGTTCTCGAAGTGAGACGAATGGTTTCTAAAGAATTGCGCGAAATCGTGATCAACACGTAGGATAACGTGCTCAGCAGTGGACGTACTCGGGCCCAAATATCGTCACCAAGATGACATATGCAGCAATGGTGCCAATGAAAATTCCCTGCACCGTCGCATAATCTGCAACGGGCTTGAACTGACCGTCGACGTAGACTGTCGTCCTCAGATGGCTTCCGCCGGCTGCTCCGGACCACACATCAATCAGTATTCGGCTCCGGTACATGAATAAGTAAGCAAAACGTACTCGCTTCAATTTGAGAAGATGCAGCAGACACCATCTAGAACACGAACGTTGCTCTCGTTTACCAATATCAGTTACCAGTGAAAGGGACTCACGTTTCCGAGCTGATAAGCTACACCAGGGAACGTCGCCCTAAAGGCGGGAGGCGACAATTCTGCGAGTTGAATTGGTATCTAAGTAAAGCATATCCAAGTCAAGTCCATGTCTAAAAAACAAAAGAAAGGACGTACGACTCCCCATGCGCCTTGAACACCGAACTGGACAAAGAAAGCGCCTGCAGAGAGAGGACCAAAGCTGTTTGGGAGAATCCACAAAGGTATGAAAGCTTTAAAGTAACGGATTAGTTGGCCACCAGTTGTAGTGAGGTGTTAGGTACAAAGGATAACTAACCGCCAACGAGTAATACCATGATACTGAATAGTAGTATCAGTCATCACGAACACAAATACAAGCCACTCTACTAACACAATTGTGAGTCGACGCCCAAGGTATTGGCTCATGTATCCGGCAAAGACACCTCCACTGTGCCAGATTAAAGCGCTATGAGCGTGTGATCATATTCTTTGCGACGGAAGAACTCACGCAATGGCTCCCTATCGTTCTAATCAATATGTGGAATGGAACGGATTAATATAATTCACGTACACAGTTTCCGATTATGGTGGCAATCGTTGCATCGTGTGAACTAAACCCTTTGGTGGTTTGCAGATAGGTGGGGTATAAATCCTTTGCAAACCACATGAGTACATGCAACACCCAAAAGTGATGAGCTTCCATACCTGAGAGCCGTGAGATAGAAAGTTGAACCCTGCGATGTAATACAGATAAACAATGTCTCATGGTCAAGTCTGACCGTGGCTTACCGCTCATAAGCAAGACTGCATAGATGCATAGTTTCCAGTGAGTTTTGAGCATTTCCTTGGTCTCATGGAGGAAGATCTTGGTCTTCTTCGAGGTAGTCGTCCCTTTCTCCTTTTCGAGGGCCTTAGCACGTAAAAAAACTTCTGACTCGGGCAAGCATGCACGAAGAACTGCAGCAAAGAAGGTGACGCCAGAACCGAACCAGAATAGCGCCCGCCAAGTGTAGCGAGTGTGTGGTACGACAGTGAGGTTGATGATTGCTGCGAGAAGATAACCGACAGCATAACCTTGCTGAATGATACCGCTTGCAAGGCCTCGGACTTGGACGGGTAGATTCTCCAATGCTGACGATGCGGCAAGGCCCCAGACACCACCCATGGCAATTCCAAAGAGGGAACGGACACCGAGGAACTGAGCATAGGTATTGACGAAGCCACTCGAAAGGGAGAAGATGCAACAGAAGAGTAAATTTGCGACCAAAGGCCATCTCCGACCAAATCGGTCAGATAAGATTCCAAATATGACCTAGTCGTATGTTACTTGGAGCCGAAGCCCGGAAGATGGAGACTCACAGCGCCAAGTGATCTGAAGAGTAAAGTGAGGGTGATGGCGGTCGTCTTATGGGTCATCAGTCATGTCAAATAGAACGCTTCGAAGAATGAAATCTCACGATCGAAGTTACGGTTACACCGAATTGCTTGGAAAGTAGAGGGACTGTCAAGGATACCGTGAAGAAATCGAGAGCGTCACAAGTCCATGCAAGCCACCTAATCGGGTACGCGTGAACAGAGACCGCAGGACAGACGAACCTAACTCACCCCACCCAGAAATGAGCATACTGAACAGGCCGGAGCGTCAAGAGAGTCTGGAAGACGCCAGAGGTACTGGAGTTTCTCTCCCTCCTGGGGACGAGATTGGCAATGAACCGAGGGGTCATATTGGCCTTGAGCGAAGGTGAGCGCTAAAGCTCGTAACACTGAGTGGGTCGACAACGTGTTGGACCCGATAAGCCGGGTACTATATATGCGTCCTTGAGGCGAGCAGGCACAGGACCACGTTGAGCTAAATACAGTACCTCACTGGACCCGAACTTCCAGGCAACGTCAGCATTTACGGCAATGAGAAAAAAAAACGAACCAGCTGACCTGCTCCCAGCTTGGCGCCTTGGTGCCATGACGAATCTGCAACGCCGGATCGCATAACGCCGTGCAAATGGCATATCGCACGACAGCGGTGTGGGCGTGGTTCCGTCGATCTGCAACGCGCCGAGACAATCGAAACATGAATGCAGTACATATTCATATTGCCTTCCTGCCAGATAAATTGATGCGACGGGTTCAAGGCGGAGAGTAAAGTCAAACTGTTCTGGTTTTCTCGTAAGGTTCTTAATGAACGGTATCTCCTTGTCTTGTTGACGTTGAAGGTCATCGCTATGTATCGGATATCTTACGTGTTTCGGCAGAGTTTTCAGGTCCGGATTCAAA
>JBBPKX010000023.1:0-11538 GCA_038089435.1 Boletus austroedulis | reverse complement strand
CAAACTGTTCTGGTTTTCTCGTAAGGTTCTTAATGAACGGTATCTCCTTGTCTTGTTGACGTTGAAGGTCATCGCTATGTATCGGATATCTTACGTGTTTCGGCAGAGTTTTCAGGTCCGGATTCAAATTCCACCAAGCCACGATCGAAGCAGTGACCACTGGCGTGAAACACGGCGCTGAGTCTGAGGGGGTTTGAGCTGCCAAACGTCTCCCCAGGAAATTAGGGCAACCCCATGGGTCATTTTCTGCGTGCAGAACAACGCCGGACCTATTTGTAACCCGTGTACCTCGTGATTCATTGAGCGGGTTTCTTTGCCCATTCCCTCGGGCCCTGTTCTAAATGTGTCATGTACCAGACAGCCGCACGGAGTCAGTGGTCTCATCGTCATACCCCGTACACGAAGAGTGGATGAGCTCGGACGACCAGTATTCACTGCCGTGCAAAAATTTGCTGTGGTAGCTCAAAATCGGATCCTCCCGTATCTCCCATGCACATGCGAAAAAATTCACATTTGATCGACGCAACCTGATCAATATCATTTACCGTTTCGCTTTCTTTCCCCTCCGCGTGGACCTTTTCCTCTCTTCCTCCCCGCTGGTCTCCGCTTTCCGCTTCTGTCCCGAGACAGTCCCACTTTTGATACTCACGACAGTAGCCCCTGCTTTCCCCTGTGTGACCTTTGTAACTCGAGCCTCCGCAGTGCTCCAGTCGGCAGCCGTGTCATTGATGGCATACCTAGGAATACAGGAAACCATTAAGTGGTCACGTCAAATCCAGCCATGTGCAAAAATTAGCATCGCCAACCCGCAGCAGCCAACGGATCATGCCACTCTTCATGTGCAGCTGGGTTAGAGCGGCGATGGTGGGGGAAGAGAGGGCGATAGATACTGATGACGAAAAGGGATTATAAATGGACGCACGTACTTGCTAAGATCGAGCGATCCAATCATTGCCCGTTGTTTCTCGCGTAGTCCTCGTGTCGCTTCATCGCCCGCTTCGTCTAGCTCGTCTTCAATAGCGGCTTCGATGGGTTGCCATAACTTCGCTGCTTCTCCACAATTGCCGCCGTCACCCTCGTGCACGCGTGACTCTGTGGACGGCGGTGCAACCGGTATATCCGCCCCAATAGCTTCCTTTTGGATGTCAGACAACTTCCTACTGATCTTGCGTAGGAGTTTGTTGAATAGTGCCAATGCTTGCGAGACGGGCAGCGACAACTCTTTCTGTCAACCAGCGTCGGCAATCAGCATTTCGTCATCATCACATACTTAATGAGCGTTACTTACTTCAACTTCCTCAATCGTTTTTCTTTGGAGGCCCATCCCAAGAAGTATTGATGCTTGCACAGCAGACAGATTCACATCGTTACCCAGCCGTTTGTCAAAGTAAAGGGTTGAGATGCAGGGTAATAAGTCGAGAATAACATGATAGTCCACCATATTATTAGCATACGAGTTGAGGCGTTTGAGATCGAATGGCGTCACGAGAAATGAGAGTTCGGATGAGGTGATCACTAGCGACAGTAGTGAAGAAAAGTTCCGGCGGAACAAAGCAATGCCTTACCTCGTGAGCCAGGTAAATTTTCACCTTCTCCATTCCTGATTCCCGCGTTGGTAGCTTCGAGAATACTCAGCGCGGTCACACTACCAAACTCTCGGAACCTGAAGGAGAGCAACGATAATAACCGTCTTCTGAAGTCTAGGGTGTCACACAGCCATTAATACTTCCCTGCCTGTAAATGTCCGGCTCACCCTTTGCGAATTCGCCCAGCCACTCGAGATCGCTTTCGGTGGAGTTATTCAACCCCCGCACCATAATGCATGTATGTTCACCGGTGAGCTCAGATTGTGTTTGCCGGAGATACAAGGGTATGAAGCCCGCACGTTTCCAGAACCTATGTTTTATTGAAGACATGATTGTGTTAGCTAACTGAAAATGACAGGTTACGCGACGCTGTTCACCCCGCCGACGCGTTTTCACCATCAAAAAGGTTCAAAAGGTGACACACCTCAATAGCTGGGGTGTCAACCCATACGAAACACCTATGTAATCCAATCGTTCTGGTTTCCTTTCCAATAGGCGCTGGAGTAACGGAGGCATCGCATCCGCACGACGGACAATAGGGTGATCCGACCGGAGGTCCGTATCCTTTTCAGAACAAGGAGAGGAAGAACCATCAACAGATCAATGATCAAGATAGTCAGCCGAAGTCGGATATTTCAACCAGCTGGGACGTACAGCACCAACCACAGTGACATCAGGATAAGACGGTTCAGAGAGGCTATTCTCTGAAACACTGAAATACTCTCCGCTATAATACGAATTAAGAGCTTTGAGGGCGCGAGAGCCATAGCCCATCTGTACAATGCACAGCAGAAAACATGGTTGAATCAGCATCATCCATATTTCATCGAAATCGTCACCCGTCCTGTGTAGCTCACTCAGCGGCTGGGAGAGCCCCAATAGGAACAAGGCATGACGACTTGAAGGTGACCAACATGATATCACTCACATTTGCGTAGTCGGGGTGCGTCGCGATCCTGACGATGCGCGCACCACTCAACATCCCAAACTTACTCTCCTGGAACTGCTGCGCGATAATCCAGGGAATCATATCACCCCCTCCTCTCAATCCCCTGTTCAAACCCTCCGTGATCACCCCTTTGCTGATGTTACCCTCGTGTGCGACCTGAAGAACAACAAGCGGTTCTGGGAGAAGAGGTTCATCATCTTTGAGAGGCGGAAGGAGTACAAAGAGGTGGTGAGCGGGTGCATCTGACATGAGTTGGAGGTCATTGGGTTGATTCTTGTAATGCGAGGCAACGTAAAGGGACATCATTCGTTGAAGGAACGCTTCTGAGGCAGGATGATAACTGAACAATGTGTCTCGTGAGACGTAGTACAGGTCGCACGTAGATGGATGGGGGCATCCCTGTGCAAAAGCAACAGCAGATTTAGAGACAGTGGCGTCCAGGCATAGGAGATCGTTCAGCCATTTCTCAATTTTGTCTCCAGCACCATATCGGATAGGTGTCTCGAGTTTTATTTCGCGCAGGGTGCGTGCTTTTGGAGCATTGGAATGGCCAACTATCGACCTTTTGGAATTGACTGTGGTCGCATCTATGGAGAGCGAGGGTCGGATGCTTTCGCGGAGCTGTTGCACAAGTTTAAGAGAAAGAGAGCGTCCGGTGCCTTCGTACCCATTGATGGTTGACGCCATAAATACAAGATATCGCCCGAGTAAGTTTCGTACAAGAGGAAGGGGTATAGCTGCAGCCTCATCAATGATAACGAGTTCCGCTTGTCCCAAGACATGGGCATCTTCAGGTTGGATGTACTGTAGAAAGGCGAGGTAAGGTCGTGCTAATGAATCAGACATAACCAACCTGAATAGTTTGACGATGCTGGCGGAAAATATTGACTCTGACGATAGCCTTATTGAAATCAGGGTTTGTACTTTGCAATATGTCGTAATCGAGATGTTCTTCGTATCCCAGTGCGTCTAATCCTTTGAAGACAAACTCAAACAACGTCTTCAAGTTCTCTGGGCTCGGACTCGTCACGAAGATGTTCGAATACCCGTGCGTCAGCGCTGCAGCGATTGCGAGACCCAACGCTGCAGACTTGCCACGCCCACGAGCGGCTGTCAGCGTCACGGTGGAATCAAGTGTCTTTTCGGCAATAGCTTCCACAAAGGTGAGAAGGGCTTGTGCCTGGTCAGTGGTTTTTGCAAGCTTGATAAGTTCGCCAACCGGCTTGGTATCAGCTAAGCTATCCTTGAGCCCCTTGAGCTCCACGTCAGCCATTCCTTTCCCATGTTCCTCTTCAATAGGCAGTATATCTTTCCCTTTCGAAATGGGTAGTACATTTAGTTCGTCGTCCAAAACTAGGCAGTCTGTGCAGGACCCCAAGGATAAAATGAAACGCTCGTTGAATCGAGCGACCACAGAATCATGGGATGAGGTGCGATAACGGGCATGAACGTCCTGCATAGACAATAAATTGGGTTTGCCTCGCATATAGCATTCGCACTCACCATAGTCATCGTATACAATTGCCTGAGTGACGTCATGGTTTTCAATAATAGTACCACAAGTCCACCGCCCTCCACAGTTTCGATCGTTCTGGCTAGTAGATTTGGTGTGATCGCCTCAAAATCTTGTAAGACACACATCCCATAGGTGTTGCCAAGAATTTTATGCGATTCCTTGTAGTAGGCGTAGCGGATGTCGGTTACAGTCACAAAAATCTCGAAGGGATTCTGCTCATTAGGCTCTCGAATGCCACGCTTTACGTCGCGCTTCATTTTAGTCTCCCGTTTTTTGCGGTGTCTGGGCTAGCTCGTCAGTTTGTTGTTATTTAACGACGGCACTCCAAGATCATGAATGTCACTTACGTCGTGAACCCAAGTTCTTTTTTATAGCACCATAGCACGGAAGGACGCGCAGATATCCGAGTTTGGGAGAGCAAATAATGGAGGTTGACAATCTGATCCATTGAATCTATCAGCCAGACAACTTCTCGTACAGGACCCGGACATACCTGGTCCTTGCCCTTGTCGCCGACAAGGACTATAAAGGACCTGTGGTTTTTTTTGACATTGTTGGTTATGAGGGTGGGTATTCGAGGGTCGAGCTGTTTTCGCATGTGGCGTAGGTAGCAGAAGGACTGTGAAGGACACGGGAACGAGCTTCCATAAATGAAGTATGATTACATAATCTGTCATTGGTGTTCGAATGCCAGCATAGAATGTGTACCATGATACAGTAGATATATATTAACCACTTGATACGCGAGTCCTGGAGTCTGACACATCAGAGAACTCTTCCAAATCTGCGGGTGTCTAAAGGGTTACCGAACGCCTTCTCGGGGTTCTCAGCCTCGTTTTCTTTTCGGGACCGGCCAAAACCTAGTAGTGCTGCAAACGGTGATTTCTTGTTATTCTTCCCGTCGATTGAGGACCGGACATGTCTGAGAGAACGAGTCGAAACATTTTCCGACAGGGGAACATGATTAATGTGATGGGAAAGGTAAGCGTTCGACGCTGTGTCCTGGGAACCCTCTCGCCCTGACCGACCATGACTCGCAGCTGCAAGAGGCGCTCTTTCCGTGACATTCCTGGAAAAGGAGACGCCGGGCACCTCGGAGTTCATTGGATTCCCTGTCATGCTTTCATCATGCCTGCTGTGCCCATATGGCGAGCTCTGCAGAAAGTAGGGGACGATGGGTGTATTCGTAAAGCTACACTGCTCGGAGGGACTGGGACGTAAATGGCCAGTGGACATCATACGATGCGGCTGAAGCTCCGGGACGCCCGCTTTGACGTAGGCATTGTGCGCAGCGTTGCGATAATGGGAGTTTGTGTCTTCGAGCGATCGAAGGGAATCCCGGCGAGCGCATTTAGTAGAGCAAAACAAGAAAACATGGGATTTGACCGTTTTGCGACCGCAAAAGCAATACTTTTGGGGAGAGTCCATGGTGGGGGGAAGTGCGAGAAAAACCATGTTGGCCCGGCCCCGAGATTGAACTATTCAGCGTTCAATAATTTGCGAGAGTATGTTGATCCGTTGGAGAGTCTATTTATCATTCCCCCGAACCGCTTTCACATGTGCTGTGGATGAGGAATACGTTTTGTTTTCGACTTATGCACTAGCGGTGGATTTGACCTTGGACAGCTATAGAATGCCACGATGTCCACAGGTACTCTCGGAGTGTGGAGTGGACAGTCGGAGTAGCCACGCATGCAAATGACGAGAGCTGCCGAAGCCGCACCAGAAATTTGGCCTTCCTGTCACTAGCTCGTTCAGCGCGACAAGCAAGGCTATAGTGAAGGATGCGGTATTGAACATTTATATCTGTGAGCGAATGGGTTTGTGAAGTAGTTAGTGTTGAACATGAATTAGTATTGCTCCACATTCACCACGCGGCGGAGGGGCCTCACAGGTGAATCCATGTATCCAGTCTGTAGAGTCCAAAGACCTGATATCAGTACAAACCAGAACAGTATAAATAGGCGATGTGATCGACGGTCCATTGGTTTTCAGTGATTATACCCAGAAATGATGCACTCAGACGTTGCGGACTCGATGATGCAGTGGGATCTTCGCCAAGGTCCTGCCACGGCCAATTAGACCTTGCCAACCTTCCCACGGTAGTATGGCTTTCCCCCCCTTGAACGAGTTCTGAATATTGAATCTCGAATCTCCGATTGCCCCAGCTCTCATTTTCAGCATTCCGGATAAGATACCTGCACTCAGACATCGGATACCCCTGCAGTTCAACCTCGTACTATCCAGGAACTCGAGTTAGCCAGTTAGATGGCGAACACGTCCCAGGGGACCCACTTGGCTTGGAAGACCTACATTCGGCATCTCTGTCGCAGAAACCTCGATGTCGAGTATATCAGGCGTGGGGACGGAGCACGCTAGGTATCTCTCCGTTGCTGGAAAGCACTGAATTGATCTCGGCATACCTGTCCTTCATCGATATCATTGGCTCAAGTATCTGTGCTAACCTCCTTTGTCGGTCTTATCCTTCCCTTCCGTTTCTTCATTCAAAGCCTAGTTCCGTGGTACATGGAGGGATCGAATTAGAGCGTGTTCAAAGGCCGTTGGCAAGATGCATAAAGACCTAGTTGCTTAGGCTCATTGATGACATGGTGATGAGACGCAACGGTGGTCCGGTCGGTGCGTGTTTTAGGACCATGGGGCTGGCTTGAAGTTGACGAACTCTTCGAGTACATACCAAAGCGACGATCCGTAATCTATATTTTTCCCCGGTTGCCGAGAGACGTGTTTCACAACGGTTGATTCTGAGAGAGTGTTGGTAACTAGAGCGACAGGAACCAGAGAGGGTCAATTTGGATCTCCATTCCCTGATTCTGCAGGTTGGCAGCACTTCGCAAGAGGTTGCGCACCAAACGGTTGACTTGGTGGGACGATCGGCGACGTTATCCGTGACCTTGGGCAGGACAGGACAGATTCCCCATAGAAATTTGAAACCATAAGCACAGTCTCGGCATTTTCCTCTGTCCACGTGTGAGTGGCTTTGACCATTGTTCCAGCGTTTGCCTGGCCACATAGGGCCATACTCGTACACAATTCCTGTTCTAGAAGGAGTGTCTGTGGGCTTCTTACGGTCCACCGAAATTCGCGTACCGGTAGCTATTCGCTTTGTCCTCCAAAAACAGTCGCCTCGCACAGTTAAATCAAAGCGCGTGGTCGAGATTATGATAAATATGCTCCGCGTTCGATGGTTCATGGCCAACTCCGTATCAATTTTATTCTCGAGGCTGGGACCTCCTACGTTCTACTCATTGGAAACATGGATCCACTCGAGCTTCCTCCTGCTATGAACTGTTCCCCGGATCACTGCTTCTGCGGTCGTCTAACATCTGACTTACACGAACACTTGTATTGCTCTATCGAATGTGCTCGTCTCGATGCACTTCAGTCACTCGACAACTCCGAATGCCATTACCGCAGGGTTATCCAAGCCCATTTTCAGACCAGTGCCCCTGATCCAGAACCTGATTGTACGATGTCTATAGACCCTCCTCCCCCCGAGCAACGGGATTTTGTGAATGCGTCCCTCCCTTTCATCCCACCAACCGATCGGCCGCACCAGGGTGATGCAACCACTAGTACGCAGAAACCCACAGGGGATTGCAGCATGGCAGGGTTCCCTACGCTTTCCCAGGTGACGGGCAAGGTTCTCATCAAGAAGGCTACTGCAGGAAAGCCACTCGTTGCGGAGAGACATGATCGGCCGAGATGGGAAGGTTTTCCAAAAAGATCAAGATCTTCGCGCGCTCTCCCTACCCAACCTCCTGGGACTCACGTATATGAGGAAATCTCCCTCGATGCTATTCCCCTGCCAGAACCCACATTCAAATCTGCTCGCGTTCCTGCGCGCACTCTCCGACGTGTTCCCACGTTCAGCAGCCTCAGCAACAAATTCCGACAGGGCGCGGAAAGTGGAAACCCCGAGAAGGAAATTAGCCATCCCGTGAACACCATCACTCCATCAGTGAGGAAGGAATTGTTGCATGCGCATCGCCAGATGAACCCTTCGACTATGGCGCTAGTACCAAACCCCAAGGCTCTTCGCCGTTCCGCATCCCTTTCGGATTGGCGTGTAAAAGCAGGTAGCGATCGAGGGGCACATAACGCACAGGATCCGCTGATGCATATTGTGGAGGAGATGAGGGAGGACATGTCAGAGAGCTTCGACCCCACATTTTTGTTTGCCCAAGAGGAGGATTATTGATGCCGCATTGGACTGTCTCACCATCCTTTTTATTTTATTGGCATGTTATACCAACCACTCACTCTCATTATCCTGTATTCTCGTACATTTTTCTGTCCTCATATGTATCGATAGTTGCTAGTGAACTCTCCCATATCTTTATGACGCGACCCCCGAAAAGGCAGTTGCCGTGTAAGAACATCGTATACTGGTCGGCTCCTGTCGGTAACGCTGTGGGCCGGAGTTATAAAGACCTTAACGTGGAGCTGCATCCGACCAGCTTATCTCCCTACCATCATCACTTGCGTTATGTCTGCTGGCACCAACGACACCGTCCTAAACCAGATCCTCGCGCAGCTCAATGCACTTCAAGTCTCCCAACAAACATTGCAAGCCAAGGTAACGCCACCGTTGCTCGCTAACATGACACTTATATCGTTGAAGCTCGATGCGTTGACGATGCCGTCGCCACCACATTCTCCGCATGGAGTAAACGGTATTCCCATCCCGGGACGCAACGGTCACGAATGCATTGGCTCGCCGCCGTCATCCAACTTGCTCTTATCCCCGTCGATGTCCTTGTCGAAAGCGCGCCTCGTGTCGTCTACCCCACCCACGAGCACGTCACCGGATCACGTATCAATGGACAAGGAGCGCGAGAAGGCTCTCTACCCTGGCCGAGTCATTCTAGCTAGTGAGTTCTTTCCTTCGATTGGTGTTGAGTGCGACGTGTATGAACGCACACATGTTCCGTACCGCTCCTCCGTGAAATCCCGAGTCCCGTATTCGGTCATTGGGGAGACTCACGTCATCCCCAAATCAACGACCGTATCTATTTGCGTAGCGACACGTACACCCGCATTGATCCATATACATGACATGACACTGAACTGATGTAACAATTTACAACAGCCTATCCTGACCAACACGGGATCAGACCCTATCCCCTCCAATGGGGAGCTTCTGATCCTGCTGTCCGCGGACCTGTCATCTGTTCTCGACTTCCTACGTCCATCAAACAACGCAATGCCCTCGGGGCACATTCGGGCTCGTATTCGATCTATAGAGCGCTTGCCATCGCAATGGGTACACTTAACCCGTCTCACAAGCCCGATTACACCAAGACGGAGCCCCCTGTTCCAATCCCCCCTCAGCCTTCCTGGTATGACCCGAACAAGATCGTCTCGTTTGATCCTTGGGGACATCTCGTTCCCCAAGTATTTAAGAAAGAAATTGACGAGTCGGGTTTGGACATTCGTCCAAGCATTGCAGTAACCAAAGCCCACATCAAGTTGAGCGAGCTAGACGAGTTGGCGAGAAAGGGCGATCTCACCATTGACGAGCGCATTGTCCTGCGAACACAGCCCCTCAAGAACGCGGATGGCTCGATAAGTGATGCAGATCCTGGAATAGAGATCACGGCAAGTAAGGCTGCTGTTGAGCCGGTCTGGTACCTCCCTGGTATTGCGGAGCGTTTCGGCATGTAAGTTAACATTGATCCTAGTTTCCATACTCGTTCTTACCTTCGCGACGACAAGCTCCGAAACTTTACTCCGCCGAGCACTCTTCGAGGATACCGGAGGAATGTATCCTGAATTGATCACTCGCCCTGATATCAAGGTCTTCCTTCCTCCGATTGGGAATCTGACAGTGTACATCTGTAGGTATCTCGTATCTGAACTGCATGTGACAAGTGGGTAACGTTCTAGAAGTCGGTCACCCGGAATATATGTCAGACGAGTCGAAGGAACTCACGCTTCGTGTGCATGACGAGTGTACGTCTTGTCACTCAGTTAACTTCGACAGGTTGACCAGGTTTCGTTCACCCGGCAGGTAACGGATCCGATGTCTTTGGATCCGACATTTGTACTTGCAAGCCCTACCTCATCTTCGCCATTGAAGAATGTATACGTTGTGCTCAGCGTGGTGGTGTTGGTGTCGTGGTTTACTTCCGCAAGGAGGGTCGAGCTCTTGGAGAAGTCACCAAGTAGGCTTTTTATGCATGAAACGACCTTTAATTCTGAAATGAATCTATCAGGTATCTCGTATATAACCTCCGTAAACGGGGTGGCGATTCCGCAGACAAATACTTCAAGTCTACGGAGCTCATCGCCGGAGTCAAGGACATGCGCTTCCAAGCGCTGATGCCTGACGTGTTGCATTGGCTTGGTATCAGGAAGATTGATAACATGATCTCGATGAGCGACATGTGAGTAACGTGAGCAGATGAATCGAAGAGCCCTCCTTACATGGTATACAGGAAGTACAATGCCATCGTACATTCTGGCATCCCAATCCTGAACCGATACGATCTCCCCGGTATGTTACTTTATAATGATGAATATAAAAGCACGGAACTCGTTTTCCCGTTGCAGAGCATCTCATCCCACCTGACTCGAGGGTTGAGATCGACGCGAAGATTGCGGCTGGGTACTTTACGAGCGGTAAGCAGATTACCGAGGCCGATTTGATCAAGACCGTTGGAAGAACTTGGGAAGAAACAGAACATTGACGTATAAATCAGTCTGGCAGCCTTGTATACGATGTGTAGCTGTATTGCTAAACTTAAGTCATAGTGTAGATCGAATGTAAACATTGACTTGGTCGTTGTTTGAAGAGCGTCGCACCTGATCTTCCAAGAGGGAACGGCCAAGTCAGAACTTTGATACAGACGTGTGGCCAGCGAAAAGATGAGAGTAGGTCCGACCCACAATGCAGCTTGCTCTAAGATCCCGTGTCTTTGGATCTCCAACTAGGACTGTATCACTGAAACTACCGACGGGCTAGAAGGGTCTATAAGGGGTACATAATGTACGTGCAGCCACGACATCGGACCGACCGATACGTAACTAGTGCGCATGCGGCGCGCACCCGCTACATTCTCGTCTATGTTTTTCTATTGTAGATACACTGCCTTCACATTCTACAAGCACATTGGCCGCCTCGCGTACTTACTTTACAGATTTAAGCACCGCCACCGTAAATTATCGATAGGTAAATACCCGAATACAAGCCCGTTGTCCACTCTTGTCCCTCATAGCCGTTGCACGTCGTCTCATCCCACTGTAATTCTCTCACAATGGTCATAATACAGGGAATCTGGCAATGGGTAATATAAGGTATAATATACCTCGATAAACGTACCTTCCCTTATCCTCGAATAGCGGATCGGTATGCGTCATCCATATTCGAGCTATCGTGCAAGCAAGATCGAGTTGCCTGCTTTCCATTTTTCCACCACACTATTCTGGCCAACGGAAAACAGTGACAATCTGGTTCCGAATTGACT
>JBBPKX010000022.1:10588-45653 GCA_038089435.1 Boletus austroedulis | reverse complement strand
ATTGTATACTCCTGGCAGATTTACTTCTGACGCCTTTTCAGCCCCTGGGTGTAAACGCACAGGTGGGCCATCCTAGCTTCGAATAATTCTCGCTCATCTCTATTCGACAGTGGCTGACAGCGGTTATCTCAAGAGTCTGAGTCTACCGAACGTAGCTCTCAACTTTGATGGGATCGTTCGTATAGTAGAGAATGGTATCCTGACAAAGAAAGGCAAGGCATACGGTTTCATCCATGTGCTGCAAACTGTAAACTTTTTGCCGGAAAGGCGACGTACTACCGTTCGACATCATTGTCTATGCGACGGGATTCATGGGGGTGATTATTTCATCCATCCCTTTACTTGGCCTTCTGATTATCACTCACCAGGACAAGTATCCTGTGCACGTCAAAGGACTAAATGGGACGACCGTCCAAGGATATTACGACGCCCATGGTGGCCCCACTGGGTATCTTGGCACGGCGATCCCCGGTATCCCGAACTTTTACATGTTGGCAGGTATGTTCCATTGCGAGGGTTCGATCGTATCGCTTATGTCACTTTCCTAAATGGTAGGCCCCAACACTGGGACGTCGACGTCGACACTCTTTGTGGAAGAAGTCCAAGTCCGTCACGACCACTTGTGTCGTCCTCGACGTTCACACTCACGCTCACACGGTTTTCTTAATAGGTATCCTATGCACTACAGCTCGTCAAACCCATTTTGGATGGCTTGGTATCCGCATTTACCGTCAAGGCGGACGCCACGGACGCGTACAATGCCAAGCTCCAAGAACGGCTCTCGCGCTCTGTGCATGTGCATTGTTACTCATGGCAACGCACTGGCGGCACTGGCAAGGTTTTCAACCCGTTCCCATGGGCGGTTACCGTCTGGTGGTGGTGGCTTCGGCGGCCGAACTGGGCACATTATACCGCAATGGGCGGAGACAAGTGGGTGAGAAAGCGAGCGATGGACAAGATGCTTGGCATGTTCAAGATCTCCGTGCTCGCAGTCTTGTCTCTTGCGTATGTGCGTCGGTCGGTGCTGTTCCCGTTACTCTACGAAAGTGTAAGTTTGTGCTGGTGGTCTTGCAGACCATCGCTCATTATCTTGCAAGTTTCAAGCGGTGGGAAAAAGGATTTTCTCATCCCAGATACGCGTGCTGGGTCAGTGAGAATCCCCAAGTCGTGAGATGCCGGGATGTTACAATTTTGTCAGAGGACTGGGGTATGGGCTATATATGCAACTATGTAACATAAATTAACATGCCAATGGATACGAAAATGCAAGTCCGTCAGCGGGGGTATGATCGCTGACAAAGTTCATGCGTCAAACCCAATGATTCTGCTCACGGGACGCAACAGTATGACGGGATTATTCTTGACGACAGCCTCTTCTGTCGCATCGTCCAGCTCTGAGTCGTCCTCCTCGACGTCGCTATCAGACTCCCTGCCAGGGTGCTTCGGGCCCAGCATGCTGACAACCCGACTGATATGGGCTTCGGATTGCTTGAAAGACGGCGGTGCACGAAGAGAAACAGCAGCATCACATATCGCCTTAATCACATCGTGATCAAGCTCTATGTTGAATAAATCGAGAATGTATCTTCGCACAGGGAGACGGTAACGCTGCGTAGAGATGATGTGGAGGGCCCTGAAAAGAACAGTCGGAGAGGCGAACACGGAACGGTACTCGGGGCGTGACTTCATTCTGGCGTGCCAAGATCATCGGTCAAGAATAGCTTGTTCGACAGAGAGACGGACCTTGCCAAAGAACGCGAAGCAGCATTTGCAATTACGGTGTTGCTCAGGTTGTCAATCGCAGTGATCACTTCGAGTTCCGTCTGCACAGTCGGTGGAAGCAGACGGATGTCTGCATCACTTTTGATTTCCACTGGTTCCCAAGTAGGGAGCTTGGTACCCATGAGCGAATAATCTCGTATATGCGTGCAATCCATACCGAGATGAATCTATCCAGATCTAGTGGTACACACAATCCAGTAGGGAGGCCGAGGGGCGATAAGGTGGCCTCCCACCTGTAATCGTCCAAAATTTCAGCACCTTGAGTCGTTGATGAGATCAATCCCAACACGAAAAAACACGTCCTGGGGGTTGATTCAGCGTCTCGTAGTAAGTTGTTTTATTCGGCTCACCCTCGCACGGACGGTATAGGGGAGTGCTCTGCGATATCCAGAATTGATGGAGTGATCTCTTCCTCCTCGAGAAATGGTAAGCCACCCTCAGTAGCACCAACATTCCCCTGCATGCCAATCAGTGGGTCGAGAACCGCTGCACAAGAAAAATGTGACTCACAACTGCCCAAAGAATACTCTTTAGCTTCATGATGAGCTCAGGATCTTCGCTCTCGAGGCCATGCTGCCGAATAAAATGAGAAAAGTCGGCGAAATGCCCCTTTTCACTCAAGACCTGACAGCCAAGCTCGGTCTTTGACATTTCCCCGTAAAAGTGGGGTGGGACGACCCCATCAAAAGCTCTGTTGGCGTCAATTAGACTTAAGACTAGAATAGGAACATAATACTCGCAGAACGTCTTCGTCATCTTCCGTAGCCTCGGAACTGAATGCCTTTGCAAGAAAGATTTCTACTTGAACTACGTAATATGTGTTCCGTTCCTTGAATACTCGCGATTAGTTAAAGCTTCAACAAGGACACTATCCTTACATGAAACCACATATCCATCTCTCTATCGATATAACCAGCATTGTAGAGATACCGGAATCCCATTGGCGTGGACATGAATCTGGTGGGTGAATATCAGTTAGATGCTGAAACCATCGTGTCTGAAATTGACTTCAGCAGTAAGGGGTGACCAATTTCACCGAGATGGTCCATCGTTGGCTGCATCTCGACAACGAGCTGGAGCACTTCCATAGCATCGCACGCCTCTTCGAGGAACTGGATGGCCATTTCACATACTTCTGGCGAAGGGTCGTAAAGCTGCGTCAGGAGGAGTCGCAAACTCCATGAGATCGGACAGAGCGAATTGCGAATGAGCTCGCCAAGATGATTTGTTGCAAATAGTCTAACATGGACGTTTTCGGACGTCAGAGCTTTCAAGAGAACTACACGGGGGTGCCCATCACTAAATAATCAATCTTACACTTAGTAACACGAGAAGAAGGGGTATGAGTACGTACGTGGCGTAGTCTAGGTTCGTGATCACTGCGGTGATCAGGTCTTCACGATTCCGGAGCTCGCTCAGATGGTAGAAAGCGGTGAAGATCTTCGACTTCTCCAGGAGGCTGTAGGCTGTGTCACGACCGGTATTGCGAACAATGCTTTTCACATACTCGAGCCCTTCTGGATGCTTGCTGAGAACCCCAAGCATTTCAAAGTAACCGTAAGTCAAGGTACCCGATATGCGTGTTTTGGAAAATATTGGATCAGACTCAGGGGTTCCGTTGAACTATCGTTCGAGATCAGCGGGATAACCCAGAGAGAATATCACACATACTGGATCAAGCTGTGCAAAACTCTTCACGATTTGATCAAGAAAATCATCCTCCGCCATGAGGAAGCGAACCCCATCCGAGCTCGCAAGGAGCGTGGTCAGCAGATTGCATCCCAGTCTCACCCACCGCAAATTAGGCTGTCATTTAACCCCGTAAGTCAGTAGTAATGTAGGAGTTTATGTTACGCTGACTTGTTTACGCGGAAGGTCCGAGAAACGATGTGAAAATGGGTGAAAGAATGACATGAGGCGACGCATAAAGCGCGAAACTTTTATGGCTTCTTCCAGCCGTTTTGGATTCAAGAGTGGTCCGTCGATCAAGTCTTGGATCATCTCGAAATTCCACTTCGTGTTGTCTTTGGTAAGCATAACCTAGAGGATGCGCTTCCATAGCTGAACCTGATGTTCGTGAGTGACATGACTCACCTGCGTCTCAAGCAAGCACGACTGGAATGTTCTGTCGTCCATCTGCATGCCCATCTTAATCTTGCTCTGCTCTACTTGACGTTGCCCTCGACGGACGGCATCTTCTGCTGAGTTGGCCCTGTAGAAGAACACCATTATTTTCGAGACTATATGAAGTCAAGACGCGTCCAACCTTGGTCTGGTACCCTTGACATTAGGCTGCAGCCTCGCACGGTTACGATTGAAACTATCAATTGCGGACATCGCCGACGTTCCGACAATCCTATGCTCTCCACAGTGATAGTCCGATGCGAGATTAAAGACGCGGGGTACAGCTTGTATGTTCGCTGCAACAGTCAGTGGTAAAACCCTATTCGCCATTTGCATGACCTCCGCCATGAGTAAGGTGGCCTTGCGTGTCAGGTTTGACCCCATGGTATTCTCCTCTAGCATGCAAGTTAACGCCTGATAACAACATCAAATACAACTCTTTCGAAGGAAATAAAATATATTACATCTAGCAAACCTGCGTTGGTGAACACCAGAGTCAGAAGTGCAATGTATTGGTCAGTTAGTTTCAGCGTTTCAGGCGGCCGCTCCGGTGATTTGTTTTCGCTTATGCGCTCAGGTAAATTCCGCGGTTTACGGTACACTACGGATTGTGCCTTAAAATCCATGATGCAATGCGAAAGTCAGGTTTACTCACTCGTCAAACGACGACCATCAATGAAGGTCTTGTACCACTCGGGGGCCTTGATGTTAAGAAGGTCAAAGAACATGTCGAGGACGATCTCCTGGATTTTCGTGAGCACCCAGGCTCCTTGAGAAGTTGTCAACATACCCTTGTGTCGAGAGAAGGTATCCGTAATGTGTTAACGATGGACTTGATGGCCCTCTGATCCTCCATGCAAAAATACATCAACCCTAGTATAGTATCAATTCTGGGTGGCTCGAACTTTGGTATTACCAACCGCTCCAGGTTCGCAGCATAAGTTCTATGACCTTTGTACAGCTTCTCATGCGTTCTGCGTGATCGGAACCACGCCCGTAAGCATCCGTCACTGCCAAAAGTGCGATCTTTGGGAGTTATTTAAGGGTAAATGAAACCATGGCTTTGCAACATACCTCGACATCAACACCCAACCGCAAATAAGCACGAGTGCGCGGGGAGTCAATGATGTGCAGGAACGTGGCTGCAAGGATGGGGCCGAGTTCAACCGGGCCTTCACCGAGAGCATGAAGCAAGAACCGGATACCGCCTGTCCTTGCAACCAGATCGATATCAAGCAAACCTATTGTCGAGGATTCGGTCAGGGTGTAATAACTCACTTACAAGGTTCACGAACTCATCTCTGCCAACGTTTGGACAGATATCTGCCTAAAGGGATCCTCTGCGTGTTCGGCAACGGCAACGAATGCTCGCACTATTGGCTCGGATAATGGGATCATACTCGATCCAGTGTTTCCTCGTCTGTCTCGTTTTTCGGATACGATATCGACTACGGCACGGATGAGCTTGATTACTTGTTCTCTCTCAATGGCATGCTTGTTGTCGCGCGCAAGCGACCTAGGGAAAGTTCACACATACAGAACCCAACTGGAAGCGAATAGCATCACTTTACTATGAACCATTCCAAAGGTTGACGATGTAGCTCTTCTACTGACGCAAAATCGACCAAGGAATGGCGGATAAGCCTGTATGCCGCTGCGCGGCAGTGGTTTGAGGATTTATCTGAGAGCGATGGCATCACGCTTGCAGAATCCATGAGCCAGCACGCCATGAAAGAGATATAAAAATGGGACTGACGCTTGGACAAGGTCAGGCACGCTCAGCTCGTAACGGACGCGAAGATTTCGTTGAAGAAGCATGACGAGTTTGTTCATGACATCTATACGCGCCTTGTCCGTCTCAGAGTTCATAGTGCTTGGAGAAGTAGCCGACGATGATGGGGATAAAGTTGTGCGAGAAGAGTTAGTTAGCGACTTGAGATAAGAGTTTGCTTGGTGCAACGCAGTACGGAAGTCATCTAGTAGAGTTGTTATACTCGCAGTTATTACCAACGGGATGCTTGCCTCTGTCTCTGTCGTCGCTATCCGCTCTTGAGCGCGTAGAGGTTGGGGCTTGCCCGGCGAACTTGCGCTTGGTCGTAGGTCCGACGCCATTCCTTCTTCGTTTGCCACGTGATGTTTCTTCAAGAAGTCAACGGGAGCGAGCTATACGAGTAAGATTTGCCGTACCCTGCTCGATTTGTTTGATGAGTATTTCTATCTCGTTTGTGGCCATCCCCAGTTCCGACTCGACTTGCATCCGCATGGTGTCCTTGAAAGATCGAATTCAGTGAAACCAAGTGAGACAGGTAACCAGCCTCGTACGGTGATGGCGAGCTTGAGGAACTTCTCTGCACCTTCCTTGATGCGATTCTCTCTCTCCAGGCGAGCGGTGAGAACTTCAAGCTGTGGTTGTAGTCGTGACATGATGCTTGCTTGAAGGTGGATGTATGCGTACCTGATCATCGGATGGCCTGTTCGAGGCGTCGGTGTCTTGTGAGGCACTGTTGAATGTTAACGCGGTCGACTGGGAAGAGAAGGAGATGTTGGACTGGTGAGCAGGCGTGACTCCCGACGAATCATGCACGTCATTGTTCGCAGGCATGTTGAAGCAGCGTCTCCAGCTTTCCAGAAATGGTCATTCATAGTCGTTTATTACATAATTAACCACGCGGCAAATCCCGTGGAACTGTAGAATCAAGGTTCAAGCCACAATCATCCCAACAATACACTCATCGACCACACAACGCGCTCGACAATCTCGTCAAGATGGGTACGTGCGTCTCCGACATTCCCAATGTCTTTTATTGATCATGTTGCTATTCAGTTCGCTACGCCGCCGCCGCCCTCGCCACCAACCCCGAAAAAAGTATGTTTACGTTTTTCGTACACCTTGATCATTGCTCATCCTTGCAGCTGCCCGCGCCCGCGGCGAGTACCTCCGCACGCACTTCAAGAACATGCGTGAGGTCGGTGCTGCTCTCTCAGGTGCGTCCATGAATCAGATCCGCATCACGGCCAAAGCCAACCCGGATCTGACAGGCATGAAATTGACCAAGGCATATACCTACCTCGGCGATGTCGTGGAGCACAAGCAAGTAATTCCCTTCCGTCGTTTCTCGGGCGGCGTCGGTCGTGCTAGCCAAGCTAAGCAATTCAAGGCGACCCAAGGTAGGTTGCACGATCGCACCTTGATTATGATAAACTTGACGTCTTGACCACCAGGTCGCTGGCCCGAGAAGTCCGTCAAGTTCATTACCCGCCTCTTGAAGAATGCCGAAGCCAATGCTGACGCGAAAAGTCTGGAACTTGAAGACCTTGTCATCAAAAGCATCGTCGTTCAACAGGCACCCGTATGTTTCACCGTTGTCTTTGCCTCTGTTCGACTCTAACGATATACTTAGAAAACTCGTCGCCGCACGTACCGTGCCCATGGTCGCATTAACCCCTACCAGGGTCACCCTTGCCATGTCGAAATCATCCTTGGAGTCTCAGGCGAGGAGGTGGAGCGGAGCAAGGACAAGGACGTGGTCGTCACTTCTTCTCTTTCGTCATTAAATCGACGCCAGATTGCGAGAAAACGGATCGAGGCAGCCCGTGCATGATGTCACCCATTCAGACGACAGAGAACTGGATGTTATGTACGCAACTATGCATTACATATGCTATGACACCGACATTGATCTTGGGCATTACAAATTCATACATGACGTCGAAAACACGAACGCTAGATCAACAAGATCAACAATATTACCAGATAAACAATGCAAATGCAAGGAATGACTCTTCGTAAATATCAAGGAAAGAATTAATGACAGTGTTGTAGTTTGATGACTCAGACATTGCTGAAGACTGGCATTGGAAATGTTTCGTTCCACACGCCTGTGTAGGATGGAGTTCCTACCGTTCATAGTTTGCGACTACCAGGGTTAGGAAGATGAGCCCGATTGCATCCAATGGCAGTCGACGTACCAATTGTCACGTATGCGATTTTCCCACTCTGCCTCAGTACCAACTAGGTACTCAGATAGCACATGTTCCAACCAGTCACAGATGTAATCGACACGCTGGATTTTAAATGGCGCGTGACATTTCTCCATCGCTACAAAATAACGGTCAAGGCTTGCTGAACAAGCTCGATGGCTGGAACAAACCCCTGACGGCCCACGTTATTGGGCGGTAACGTTTCAGGTTGATCAGACGGGACCCGGGAACATCGGGATGTTGGTCATAAGGTCCGGATCCACATCCTCGCGCGACTTCCCGGATAAAAAGCACTTTGTCGCTTGTCAGACGTGTCTAGACGACAAAAGCAAGATAATACTCACTCATGCCCGGGAGGGCAGGACAACAACAACTCTGCAGAGCTTGTTTGTAGCCTGCTAAATGTTGATTTTCTCGCGTATAAAAGTCCCTTAACATAATCTTCATTCGCTCGTGGGTTGGACTAAGCTTCAATCTCTAGCATGTAAACGAGGATAAGTGAACGGTATCGACGCAAGTTAAAGTCCACATACTGTAATGAATGGAAGTATGGTCGGTCGATCGCAAGCCAGGGTAATCAAACAGGAAGCAGAGTAGTTACGAAGCTCATGGCATTTCTGTCCGAATACTGGTCAGCTCGCCGTTCATTCCTCAGAAGAAGGCTTACATCGGCCAACTCCAGGAAAAATTCAGTCAGCTCAGTCCGTATTTGCACCGACTCGGCGGACCCAATACTATCCATAACAAATCGATGCACAGCCTTTTCATAGGCCATGAAATTTGCTACTTTGCGTGCAATCTCGGTCGTCGGCAGACTGTCATCATTCTTGGTCATAAGGTGGCGGACTGCGTCTTCAGGCTCGAAAGCGCGGTACTTTTCCCACAGCAGGAGCGTCATCTGAAGTGCCAGCATCACGTGCCCTCCGGGAGAATGGAAATGTAACAGTTTGACTCCGGAGAAGTCATGTTTCATCATTGACTTTTTCTCCCGTGGTTCCCAAGTGCTGCTGAGTGTCTCCTGTCGGTATTTTGCTTCCGCATACGCGATCGTTCTTTCCATTCTGAGTCCCTTGGATTTTTCGCCATCACAAGCATGCTGGTGCAAGGACGAGATCAACTGGGAGGAAGCGTCCCGCGGTATGTCTTGTGCCAAGCGCGAAAAGGCGAATTGTGTCAGCGAAGCCAATATTTCTGCGTCTTCTGCTCGCCAGTGAAGGACCACCCAGAGGTACAGCAGTCTCGCAATCCGCATTTTAACTTGCATAGAGTGTGATGGCGTCATAGAAGAAGATCGACAAGCCGTGTTGTCGTCGTATCTGGCAATGAGAGCATCGAAGGTCTCTTTGGGGCTCGAAAAAAAACGAAAACATAGGAAGAAGACATCGACGATTTCTACGTCACCGTCACCATCGGGGCTTGTCATATACCGCACGAGAGCCTTGAGAGATGCGAGTTGAGCCAGCCCATTGCGATCCTTCCAGAGTTCTGTAGCATCGTCTGGGTGGGGTACATTACCAATAGTTGGATCTATGGAAACAGGAAATTGCGCCAGAGAGTTGCGGATATTGACGGAAACGTGCACATAACCGCAGGCCAGATCGTCCAGATCGCTGGTGACCAACGTGCTCGACGCAGTAGCATCAAGAGTAGTCATGTCTAGGCGGGATGACCATTTTTTCAATCCGGAGCGAAAGGGCTTGAAGAGTGCAGAAACCTTGGATTTTTGTGATCGATTAAGCGTGTCCGTCGAGCCCGATGCAAGAATGCCCTGATTCAACCCGTTATTGTGACTTTCAGCGGACGAATGTGAGACTGAGTTTGATTCGTCTGCATTCTGGACAAGGTCTCCGTGAGCAGGAATTTGAGGTAAAGGTTTCGACTGTGCTACTTCGTGGGCAGCGGTGCTCAAGAAGCCTTTGAGGCTCGACATTGCCATATCGAGGAATTGCATGGCGACTTGGATCGCCTCTCGATGGGACGATGGTTCGTCATGAAGCGGTATATGGGAAACATGACCCAGAAACATGTCTCTCGAGAAGTTGACCCCGCTTAGTGCGAGATGGTACTTCGGACTGGTGGGTACATGCTCTGGGAGATGGACCATGGTGTGCAAGATCGCGTCGAGACAGTGAGCGAATACGGGTGCCAGCGCGCGTAATGCATCGATATCCTGTGATTCGGGTGTCTTGCGAAGGAGGGAGAGTGGAGCCAGGATGGCTGGGAAGGTCTTCTCCAGATCAAACCGAGCGAGTGGGGCAACGCCGGATGTAGATGGTACAGACTGATCGCTGTTGATACTTTCAGACGTTGTGTTGGAAGTGGGGCAAACGCGCGCTGCTCTGCGCGTCCGCGAGCGAGTCGTAGCCATGGAGGATAGACAGTAAGGACGATTCAAGTTCGAGTGGACCCATCATTTATAGTCGTCCACCGACAATAGACGTGTGTTTGGAGTTGATTGTGGACCAAGGTGGAGGTCATGACCAAAGCGGGTCAAGGGGTTCATGTGATGACCATCCTCGACAACGCGGGCGAGTCTGAGCTCGTCCAGCTCTTGAACACCATCCAAGAACTTTCGGAACACCTCGCACAAAATAGGTCTCTATCTATAACACTTCATGCTTCTGCAGTGGCCGTCAAGGTCTGTCTTCACCTAGTGAACCCGCCGATACCGAGTCGTGACTGTCTGTAGACCCAGGCCGTCCACTCCCAAACTGGTTTTGTGCTGAGGAGGTGCGTCCGTACCGTAAAAACACACATATACTATAGTAAACTGTCCACAGGTTTAATCTCGACAAGCCTCGAGGTATGCGTGAACAAATTTCGTGTGTCTAGCTTACGAGCCACTACTACGGCTGTAGATGTGTATGACGCGGAGCTTGAGCGCATGAATGCGTCTCTCGCGGCAGAAAACCAGGGTCTGCTGCACGACAACAAACAACTGGGTGCGCTCATCAAAGAATACGAGCAGACGTTGGAGAGTGTCATGGGTGCTTTCCGGACGAGGGCTGTACGTCGTTTGTTCCCTTGTCATCTGATTGACACCCAACTAGCATCCTTGCGCAGCGGGATGTTCAGGAGCACGAACTTGCGTTGATTCGTGAATACGAAGCGAAATTGCTCGCCAAGGAATCGGAGAATCTTCTTCGCATGCTTTCCTCGACCATCGCGGAATCGATTTCGCTGGGTCGTATCTCTGCCGCGTTGCGGTCTCTCTTGCGCGTCGTCAACGGTGAGGATGCGCCTGTCCCGCGTTCGTCGACTCCGTCTGCTGAAAGTGACGAGTCACCGTCGGACGATTTTGAGTTCGATGGGAAAGGGGAAGAAGATATAGCGTTGGAACGAGAGTGCGAGCTTTCGCGCCTAGAACGTGAAAATGCGGCGCTAAGACGTCTGCTTGGCCTTGATGTTCGGGAGCCTGAATGTTCAAGCCGAACTGGAGCTGGGGGGACCAACTCGGCCGATCAACAGAGACCATCTGTGGTTCCGCGACAGGGTGACCAAAAGAAAATGCTGGGTGGAGCGCCTGGCACTGTTGGTCCCTATGGAACGTACAAACGCAGCGCTGGGAGACCGGTGTAACTGGTAGCATACATGTTGATGTTGATAGGAGTTGCCAATCGACAGGTACCAGAACATAAGGTTGGCAGGTGGGGCCTTGAAGGGCCGTCGAGGCTGACGTTGACGTTGACGCTGACGTGGGGATGTCGAAATGTTGTGTTCAAGGCAACGAGCGCCGCCATCAACTTGTTGTTATTGTTACCATCCTCCAAACCAGAGCTCGTCATGCGCAACAACGACGACGCGATGTCGGATGAGCTGGTCGATGGCGAGTGGACCAAGGCAAGTTCTTTTCGGCCGTCCCACGGGACGCTGTCGTCGCGTTGCTGGGTGATCCGCCGACAGCCTCGCCGTGCACGGCCCGTGGCTGATTCCCAAGTCCACTGCCTCTGACGACTCTCTTGCCAGCTCTACCACCCTTCCTCCTCCTCCAACATGCCCCGTCGTCCCTCCCTGTCGACCGCTCCGAACACCAAGTCAAGAGGCAATACCTCTGTCGGGTACAGTGAGTGTCCATTCACTGCGAACGTCCGCGCGGAGGCAGTAACTCTGAAACCCTTTCGGCATCAAAGATCATGACCGCCTCGATTCAAAGTCTTCAGATTCATCTCCATACGCCTCTTCCTCATATTCCTCTCCACTGCGTTCAAACTTTCAGCAACACTCGGTACCCCTTCCGTCCAGGCATCGTATGAGCATCTTCTCAGTGGCTTCTGACGCGCTCGGTTTTCGTAAAAAAATCGGTTCCGTGTCTCGAAAGAAGCCAACCGTGGATCCCTTGTCCCACCAAAACAATGTCACCTCGGAGGTCATCGAAATAAGCAATCACACACTCGCTTCAACGACTGGCAGTACAGCAGCCCACAAAGATTACGAGCACGAGGAACGCGAACGGCTCCGTGACGCAGCCGCGCAGTCGATTGGCCTCGATCCAGAGCTTCTACACTCGTCCAACTTCGAGAATCAGTCTTTTCTGGACTCCCCTCAAAGCCCGTCGCCCGCCCCCATCCCCATGCCGTCGTTCCCTGCAACCTTAGCTGCACTCCTGCCCTTCACGGAGCTGTCTGCAACATTACCAAAGTTTACTCCGCCTTCTTCGTTACTCGTTTACGCGCTCGCAAAACAGTGGAAATCCCGTACAATCACGCTCACGTCGCATTCTCCGAGTCGAAAGACTCATGTCCACTTGTTCAAGGGCGCCTCAAAGGACGACAAGGAGGTCGAGAGACTAGAAGTCACCGAGGATAGCGTCATTTACGTTTCTGAGGAACATGTCGGCGGCAGAGGTAACGTGGTCAAATTCGTCGGAAAAGACGCTTCTCCAAGGCAGCATGGACTGTCTGGGGAGAGCAGCTTGCGTACTATGTGGTTTTTGCAAATTAAAGACCCCACGGAATCACACCGTTGGATCGCGGCCATCAAGAATGCTGTACTGACCCAGAGGTATAGTTTATTCACCTTTGCGGTCGCAGATTCCTAATAATGATCTAGAGCTGTGCGTGCTGGTGTGGATGTTACTGCGCAGCTAGATGGAGGAAACGAGCCAAAGGGCGATATGGATGTTATGCTGTCAATGCACTTGCAGCGAATCGTCTCGTCACACCCTGTCAAAGGTTCGACCGCCACCTCGCCCTCGTCACCGTTGATACAAACGCCGCCTTCCCGTCCTCCATCACTTCGGTCCCTGAGAATAAATGCGTCGCCGTCATTGCCCACCACCCTCACCAAAGGAATCTTCTCCGGGACACGGCCCCGTTCGCCTTCCGTCGAAGGATCACCTACCCTCACTAATCCGCCCGGGCATGCGAATGATTCTTTTAGTGCAGCCGGCACAAGCCTTCTCACCATGCTCCGCTCTAAATCCTCCGCAGATTCCAGTTCTTTGCCCTCTCACTTACTTCCTCCACCCTCCCACGTGCCAGTACAAGGTTCGCCTCCTCCGAGTCTGCGATCAATCAACACACCAGTTATTATTGCCGCATCAGATTTGAAAATATCAAAGGAACGTGATGCACCAGAGGTACCAACTTTTATTCCGGAAGCCAGTTCTTGCAGTACAACCCCCGGTGCAAGCACACCGCCTGCTCCTGCCTTCCCACCCCTTGGCCCGTTGACGATCTCTCTTCAGCCCCCTCCAAGGAAGAACAAACATGTAGTCGCAGCCATTCCAACAACAACAACGCAGGAACGGCAGGGAATGTACAAACAAGTCAGCGGCAATCGCAGTGTGGCGGGGAACTTCGGAATCCCGTCTAGGAACACTGGTGAAATTACACCGAGGGACACGCCACCCGCGTCTCCCAACGTGTCTAATTTTTCTGGCGCAGAATCAGGGACTTTCTCCACGAACTCATTCCCCGTTGAAGCACAGGTTAGGGAACAAAGCGACGCGGTGACGCGAACTCTGTCAGGAAACGGGGTTGTCGGCTCTTCCTCTTTTTGGAGTGCATCCGTGCCGACGGACAGGTTGTCGCAGAGCACGGGTATCACCAAAAGATGGTCCCGTCAAGGTGTTCTCCCGAAGCAGCTCACACCACCCTCAGGACCCCCACCCTCCATTCCGCCTTCACCAGAGAATAATTATCGCACTTCCATGGAATCGGGTATGTCTATACCGATTATCCATGCTGTCGACCGTTCCCCTAGCAGCTCATCCTCCAACCTTCACCCCCGGACTCGAATTCGGCCGATAAGTAGTTCTTCATTGTCTCCTACTTTTTGGAAACGCGGTTCTAGTTCCTCGGCGTACAGTGGTAATTCAATTAACACCTCTGACTCGCAGGGATTATCTCATATGCGGTCGCATTTCGGGGAGTGCTTCCCTTCATCATTCGGATCGGTCGTCAGTAATGGAGGATCACTGAGGCCGATGTCATTGTCAGTCAATAGGTCGTCGCCTGTGGTGCACGTCGGAACGACTAAACGTCGTTCAATGCCGCCACCGCGGCCAGCACCCAATTTTGCTCCCCCTCCTGCTCCGGCCGTTCAAGAGTCCATTTCGGCATCCACATCCACCCCCTTGACAATACCCGCTCCTGCGCCGCCAAAGTCTTTCAGAAGTTCTGTCGCACGGCGAGCCTTGCGGCTCTCTCTGACATCTCCAAAGCCCCCTCCTTCCTCCGCTCTCCCTCCTCGGCCAGACGAAATTACGCTTGTTCAGAGTCATCGTCGGAGCTCAAGCTCGGGCCGGTCGGATACTCGTCCCGTCTCACCATCATCGCGCTCAGTTTCATCTTCGAGAGACTCTAATCCTATCCAACATGCATCTCCCTCCAAAAGCATATCCATCAGACAACGTTTGCGTATCCTAAGCACCCCGCCCACCCACTCTTCTTCGTCCTCAATTCCCTCCATCCAGATTAGCACCCTAGATCTCAGCGATGACAACGATGACGACCCTTCTACGCCTTGTTTTGCAACTCCCCGGCCATTCGGGCTCGGTGAGCATATCATGACGATACAAAACGACCCGAGCTTCCTCCAGCTGTCATCCCCTATCACGCCAACCACACCCAAGCCTCCACCTCATAGCCCTTTCCGGCCGAGTTCACCGCCGCCCGGGCCCGACTGTGATTTTGTCGCCCTTTCCCCTCCACCACCTCGGATGAGCTGCAGGTCCCATGGAGCACGACCGGAAAAGTATGAGATGGAACGGTCTGGGTCTGAAATGCGAGACGAACGCAAGCTTGTAGCACTTTCTCAGCGCGGATCAGTAGTTTCACTTGGCTTTGTGACAACGTGAATGGATTGTATGTACAGTAATACTTTGTTGCTAATTTCTTGCATCTTGGAGTTGCCTTTATTACTATGCTCATTTGTACGACAATCCTAATACGCTTCGCGGTGGAAAGAACGCGATAAGAAGTAAGAAGGTACATTTACAGAGAAACTAAAGGACTGTACGATACATCAAGCAAAGCTATTCTCTACATCTGCACTATCTTCACCCTGTTCCAAGCTCGCAAACTACGAGTAGTACATGAGCGAAAAGTTCCGTCAAAAAGTGATATGTCGACTCACTGTCAAGAATGCAGCAGGTCGGTGCTCCTCCGACCAGAAGAGGAGGGGCGTGTCGAGTGTCATGCTGTACGGCAAGCTAGGCGACCACAACTGGGTAAGGCCAATGCCGTAGTTCCAGACCTTGCCCTCCGGCACAAGGGTCATTCCCAGGATGCGATCCGACAGCAAGAGTTGGACACGCTCAGACATGTTAGGGTTGAAACCGGACGGATTGGCTGAAGTATCCATATTTTTTCGGCCCCATTCGAACCCAGCAACAGTCAATGAATGCGCAGACAAAGAGACGGAACCGGGAGTGAACGAAGCCGCGATGCAGATTGTCGACGATCCAAATTCGGGGTGATTTGCCATAAGCTTCGCTTGTGTGGTAACATCCGTAGGCGACAAATGATTGAGCTCAAGCGCCTGGGTTTTGATCCACCCCAAAGGCTCCAGGTCTTTCAATAGGAAGTCATCTTTGGGAAGTTGAGCAGGTAATTCAACATTGTTGTTACTGCCGCGCTGAGGTACCCATGCAACCGCCTTGATCTCCTTGACCTGTTTGTTATCTGGAGGAGAAACGCCATACATGAAAACCGCAACTTGGGTCCGTAGGTCTGCTGTGGTGATGAAGGCACGGAGGACATTCTTTGGTAACACGTATGTGTATGAGGCAGCGTCATCCTTCACATCATCGTTCGACACGTAGATGTGCTGGAGACGGAGTGGTAAATGAGTTGCGGAAATGGCACGGACACGCCAGTCAGATTTGCTGCTAAATACTTGTTGCTCATAGCTTGTAGCTACAAGGGTATGAAGCCGTTTAGCGCGGTACACGCGTAAAAATAACTGGGCTCCACTTACTTGTGACGGTCTGGATGGTGTCGCCGTGAATGTTGGTCGTTTGGCTAATGTCGAGCTCAGTAGAATGTTCACTGCCATTTCAATGGCAACATACGTTTGAACAGCCGTAACTTGTCCCTGGGCTTCAGTCGCCTTCTCCAATTCCGCCATTTGTTGACGTTGTACGGAAGGGGCAACAATCTCCTGTCCGAGAATAATGTCGCGGATTTCGCTGGTTGTTAGCGATGCAATGTTGACACTGTTACGCTTGCCAAAGTCCTTTGATCGAGATAAGATATCATGGAAAACGAACATTATAACGCGGCTCACAGCGAGGATGAGATCCTTCATTGCAACCTCGACCTTGATCCATTCATCGTCTGTTAATGTCGGCCACACGAAATGGGGCTCTGTAATCGTGGATTTATCAGGGTGAAGTATGATCTTCGCCTTTTCGTTGTTGACATGCAGTCCACGTAGAAGGAGAATAAGGCGGGAGAAAGCAGTATAGCTAGAGATAGATTTTAACCAGTCATCTATTGGAGATGTCATGAGATCAGTATCATCAAGAAAGACTTATACCGACCATATAGGCTGAAGAGCACCATTTGCGGCTGCGTAGCGCGCTGCGAAGGGATTATGGTTAAGTGAATATGTGCGTATTACTTGAAAGCTCACGAGGATCAAATCGCCAAACTTTTCCATCTTCATGCACGCTTGGAATGGAAGTTGCAGCTCACTACCCTTGATGACGATATTTGGGAAATCTAGCAAGTGTACTTCAAGAGGATCTGGGCACCGTGGTCAGAATGCTATGTGGGGAGGAATACGATACTTACCCAACATTCCCTTGCGTGTAACAATCACTTGCTTGGGCTGCTCCTCAACAGGCAGAGAGCGAACCAAAGCGGCCACTTCTTCGGCTGTCTTCCATTTTGCGAGTTGTCCCAAACGCTTCTGACCGGCCCATACGCTAGTGTGAATGATTTTCAAGAAGAGCTGTCCTGATCGCGGATTAAAGATAAAGATAGCCCCATCTGAAGGAAAAATAAGCGGATGCCGTGCAGAAAAGGTCAAGTGCTTACTGATGGGTTTGGTGGTCAAGTTACCCTCGAAGGTCTTATGAATCGTGACACGATAGACATTAGTATCGTCAACAAACCCTGTACCACAGATAAATACCATCGAAGATCAAATTTAATGTACGCACAGATGATCTGGTTCGAGAACAGTTCTGAATAGTTCTGACTGTTCAAGTACGGTTCCGTTGGTTCTGACGAGTATAGCTGGAGACCTTTGCGTATACGCTCACGCAAGACATGGCAGGCAGGATTTGCCTTCATGATTTTGGCCATAGCTTGTTGAATGAGAGGCTTCATGCCAGGGAACCAATTGCCGTAGGCCGACCACAAGTTGTATGCCAGGTCCATGCCGATCATGACGCCAGTTGGAGATGGATAGATACTCATCGAGTCGGATACCTGGGTACACGTGGGTTCAAAAGTCATCATGCTTACTCGTAGTCACTCACGTAGTCCAAAAACTTCGCACGCGTGTAACGCTCGATATCATGCGAATCAAAGTCACCCCACCGAAGCTGCACGTCAATCCAATATTTGTTACTTGTGGTACCATCCAAAACGTCTTTGTTCTGGACCAGAATAAGCCTTCACGCAAGCCTTCGATTTGGATGAACTTACGTCTGTCACAAGGGACGGGCGAGTAATATTCCATTTGTATGCGGAGAACAGTAAGATGTCGGCGCATGATGAATTCATCTTGTAGCTCTTGCGAGGGTGGATGGTTTCCTTCTGGACTGTCTCGATTTGTAAGGGTTCGAGCTCCTGATCAAATACTTGACAAAGGTCCATGACCACGCTCTCATGGACTACAGAAAGCCGTTTAAGTGGTGCAGACTTCGAGATTTTGATGCGTACTTACTCTTTTGCCACAGATGTGCACGGAATATTTGAATCAAACTGATCTTAAGCGTAGGAATCTTGCCGTGCATGAAAATACCAGTCAGGTCAAGCTGGACCTGGAATCCAACGTAGACATTCGCGCGGTTGATCGTTGGGCTCCACCACAATGTGAACCGACGATTCGGAATTTGGTTCAGACCAGATCGCTGGGCATTCGTGAGCTTCTTATACCGCATGGACTCCTCGAAACCTGACGCTTTCTCCCAGAAAAGGCCCTCCCAAGTAGGGAAGTAAGTGCCCTTGAACAGTGTGTGCTCGAGAATTCCCTCAACACCCCCAAGAGCGGCGATAACATCAACCCTGTAATTGTTGAGCTGCCATAGCTTTCCATCATGCCTCTGTGATGTCCACCAGAATGGGTTACTGTAAACGGTCAGTCGAGTGTGTGTAATAGCAGTAGGGAAAGAAGACGCACTGCTTCAATAATTGATATTGCTTCCAATCAGTACGTACACGCCAACCACGATCATAGGCCAAACTTTATGAAGACCATCAACGCGATACAAAGACACTGTTTTCAGGACTTACGTATGTCGATCCTTCTGGAATAGTGTGTTGATCCGAGGAATACCTCTGTCCCAGCTATCTTCAAGATCCTCTAGAGTCAGACGGCGGTTCTGTGCGTTTGCCTCCTTTCGTTTCATGGAGTACTCTGACCAAACACGTGCAGAATCCAGGAATTCTGCTTCCCATGGCTGAAGATAGCGATACAAGTTGGGGATAAGTTGATCTTCCTCGTGAGACATACCAGCACGGAAGTGCGTGACTCCGACATCTGTTTGCTTCGACCAACGGAGGTCACTTTGAGGGATCAAAACATGACCCATGGACAACATTCCAAGACCACCAAGTTCCTTCGGGGTATAGAATACAACCGGGGGAAATCGCGACGGCATTTTACTGTTCAGGCCAATTTTAACCCGCGTCTGGATCTTGTTTTCTGCCTTCACCAGCGCGTCAAGCAGCTCGTTTGTGTGAATTACTGCCTCTCGATAGTAGGTCATGAGGCCAATAAGGGCAGTGTTCCACTTGTTCACGATCTTGGAGAAGGTTGTGGAACCAGAGCTCATCAACACTTGTCGGATACGATTGTTGAACTGCTGGACACCTGCGATAAGACCAACTTGAATATTTTAAAAGAAAGGACAGAATCCAAATGACCTTCATCTGACACGCGAAGAAATGCTTGCGCAGTGCGCTCCTTCGTCTGCTCATTTGTCAGATTCCAGACTGCATCCTTCAACGAGAATTGTTCGCCGCCCATCGTTCTGATCTTCGGTAGTATGCGAACCTCGAATCCACACATGGAGAATAGAAGTTGCGGGTTGTTCTGAGAGTAGACGCTGACAAACGTGTCTTCCCATTCGATGGTCGTCAGAGACCTAGGCAAGCTTTGTTTCACGTTCCAAAAAACGGCCCTCCCGAGGTTGACATCGTGCTTGATCAACCTCATTCGACAGTCACGAGGCCAGCAACGTTTGTTATTATAACCGATGACGTTGTTATTCGTCGGATCTGGGTTGGCACTCAAGTAACGTTGAATGAGGTCTCGGGCTTCGTCAGCCGTGAAACGGAAAAGAATGTGTAACCTGTCGACGTAGCGGGAGTATAGTCGAATTGGATGTCGAGTTTCGGTTGCGGAGTCGCGGTACTGCAGAAAGTTGTTAGGCATTTGAGGTGGTCCAGCCATTTCACTAGCCCTTCGAAGTCCAAGGATCAAAAGATCGAGCACGAGACCGTAGTACTGGAAAACAAAGGCAGAGAATTGGAGACCACGGATAAGACCATACGCATTGGTGTGTGCCATATCTTTATATGTCAAGACTGAATAAGACGCATCAGCATGGGCTGCCGTAACATAGAAATCGAGCTTACCAGTGTTGTTTTTCGCAGTTATGTAGTCTGCCAAGTTATGATCCAAGATAAGACGAAGCAGACGGTTGAGAAGGGTCAGGTCAATCTTCTCATACACCTTTGAGAAAACCGTTTCCATCATAACATTGCACTCTCCCTCACTTGTCTCCCAGATATCAGTTAGGTTGTTGATGCCTTGACACCACTTGTATACAAGAAGCGGGGGTGGTTCGGTGTCAGCGGGCTTAATCCAGGCAGGAAACAAGCCCCTCTTGTCTGCTTCGAAGAACAGGAATTGATCAAGGTACTGCATTGAAAATGCATCAGTGGCCAGTCATAAACCAAAAAGGCACTCACAGCATCGGTTATCTTCTCTACAGGCTCGATGTCGTAGCACGGAATCAATTTGTCATAAGTGTCGAAGAACTCGATACCTGCTTCTTTGAAGGCACGTTGTGTGAGGAGTAAACGTTTGATGCGCGACAAGCCTAGTGTCACGTAAGGTGCACCACCACCACATTGGACAAATCGCGACTCACATTCATGCGGGTTGTCGTATGCTTGTTCAATAAGAGCGAGTTCCTCACGCTGCGATTGGTTAAGCCGCCCCTTGACTGAGTAAGCTTCTTTCAGCTTCTCAAGGGCCAAGACCAAGAGCTTGGTATCATGTTTGTATGATAGGGGTCTACAATCACGACAATAAAACACAACCCATGATCAAGGATTCGATCAACTCACGGGAAAGGGATAGGTGCAAACTTTCGACTTTCCAACCAATGAACGGTCGCAGTGTATATGGCAACAGCTTCCTCCGCACTGATATAAGGACCATCCTTGAGGTAACCATGCTGTCGTTCCTGTTCAGCCTTGAGGTAGAGACCTAGCTTGCTGTCAAGGTATTTATAACACGGAATAATGCACAACTCACGAGTAAGTCGACCCAAGTTCTTCTTTACAACTGCTTTATCGACAGTGGCACCACGCCGGATGCGTTCGCGGTTATAATGAGCAACCCTGGGAAAGTGAGGCACGTATGAGTGTCATGCATGGAGAACCACGAGAAACTTACGAGCACCACCAATCTGCCTTGCTCTTGATATACCGTAGGATAATGTTCTCGATAGCGGTCGGCATCCCTGGGACTTTCCAGGGAATGTTTGCCTTCCAACACCGCCAAGCTTCAGACAAATGCTGTAGAATTGTCTTGGCCTTGTTCTGCTTGATGGACTCCGGCATCATGTCTAAGATATCATGCATGACAGCAGCACGGAGCTCGAGGTCATAGTGCGACTCCACCCGCTGTTTTGTTACGGTCTTCGCAATTCCCTTGCTATTCCGACCTTCAAACTGACGAGCAAGAAGGTTTCCAAGCCATCGTTCAAGAAGGGGGACAATGCCACGCATGAAGAACAGCCAAACTCGCCAACCGGGTGCCCAGAAACCGCAACCGGGCCCTTTGCCGACAGGACCCGTGTTGAAACGATAGTAGATCAAATGCTTCAAATCTTTCGTCATGCGCACTTGTCTCATCAACTAGAGAAGATATCACGTAGCCGACAAAATAATGAAGCCATAACAACTAACCTTGTATTTGTAACGATACATGCCAGTGAGGGCACCAATATGAGCAAAGATGTATTGCAAGGCGTCGGCAAGCTGAAAGGCATCAACGTTACCGAGGCGGAATTGGACATGTGCATCAACAACGAGCTTGGTGAGCCGCAGGATTTCACGACACAGGTGAAAGGCATTTCCAAAGCGAGATTTCTTACGCTCCTTGGTTGTGAGGGTCTTGACGGGCTTCAAGTTCATGTTGTAGTCGAGGTGAAGATAATTCAGATTCTAGGATGCGGTTATCAATGAAGGGTCACGTTGCACACTCGAGGTCAGGTTACCTTGCGATGAATCAATAAATTAAGCATGTTATAACCTTGTCTGCAAACTTGTAACCCCGCTTCAACCCAATCAAGCCTTGTCGTTTGGAAAAATTTCGTCGCTTTGAGTTGCCGGAATAGGTTCTTCTTCGTCATAGCCTTCTCCGGACGAGCTTTTAGCTCATTCAAAACATAACACTTGAGGAGTTTCTGGTACGAGACGCGAACTTTTACGGGTTGATTGGGAGGACAGTGCTCAAGATACCAGTTCTTCACCAAAGGGACGTCCTGCGCGCGCCTCATCCGACCAGACCGACGATTGTACGGATCGGGTGCCCACCACAATGCGATAGCGTCCGCTGTAAGGTCATTTTCCAGAGACTTGTCCTCCAGGAATGGCTGTATTTCTTCAGGAAGCTTGAAGTCGTCCTCGTCAACACCATTCGGGCCGAAAATCCTGTCCTCGTGGGAAACAAGAGGAACATTCTTTGGCGTCGCACTCCGGAGAGAGATGGGGTTAATAAGGGGATCAAAGTAAAATGCAGGCAAGTCTGGGTCATCCGTTCGGATGTAGACGTTTTTGGGTACATGGTACGGAGACAGATGGACCGATCGAGGCAACGAATTATAGAGATGCGGAAATGCAACTTTGTACTCGGTGCGGATTTGATTTCGAATGATCACTTTCCCGATGTCGTTAAATTCGTTCCAGTCTTCATCAAACGTGTCCATGTCACGATAAAGTGGCTCAAACTTGGGACCGCCCGGTATAGCCATATTGAGTGCCTTGGCTGTGAAGAAAGACTTCTTATCGAATAGATAGGTCACGTTACTATCCGGACGGTCCGATAGCAGAGTACGTCCAAGACGATAAAGGTTCGCCATAACCGGTAGAGTGAGGGACCAGTAACGGTACGAAGAACCATTGACGGCAGGGGTGTCGACAAGCGGTTTAGGGTCATAAAACCAATCGATAATCGCACGGTCCTCATCGGGATCCAGCTCTAACTGAATTGCCTCTAGAGGCTCAACATCCAGGACATTGTCGCCATAGTCAAGGGGCGGCTCTTCATCATCAAAAGGAGGGAAGCGCATACGCTTGAAATGCCTCCGGTCACGTTTTTCTCTGCGCATTGCAAGCCACATAGTACTCCACTGCGCATGATAAACGGGTTCAATAACGCGAGGGATCTCGTTTACAAAAGTGATGGCGCCAGTGATATGATAGAGAACAGGGACTTCGCGAACTTGCTCCCAAGGGTAGGGTATGTTTTCAAGGAGCTTCATGACAGCGTGGGGCACGTACTTGAGTGCACCAAGGTGAACGCGTTTGTCGTTGCGGAACTTCCTGTTACTCATGTCTCCATGGTCCTTGATAATTTTCCGGACATGCTCGGGAGGGAGGTCCTACAAAGTATTTTGGTAGGGTAATCACACACAAGATGATACACACCTGTTTGCCCATATCAATGTACCCTCCTTTACGTTTTTCGCCATAGCGTTTCTTTTGCATCGAAACCCATTTTTGCGACTTTTGCACGAGTATTTCCGAAGGCATACGAGAGAAAGCTTGCTGTGTGAATCCCGGTGGTGGTGGCATGCCTGGTGGCGGGGGCGGCATACCCGGTGGGGGAGTAAATGCAGCACTCATCGTTGATACTGTGAGGGCAATGGAGAAACTACCTTGGCTGACTAAGTCCGTGTTTCCGTCGTCATGTTTAGGCTCCGATTGAACATCAGTCGTGGCGACTACTACTCGTCACGCACAGAAAGTGTCTTGCGCTTTGCACAGAATCACTTGATAATTTTGTAGCAATGTCAAACACAGCCTGGTAGTTGTAGTTGCCAAACTCAGACCACAGTTGATCCAGTAAAAGGTAACGGTGCTTGCAAATAAGTTGCACAAAATGGCATGTCACGTACACACCGTATATCATGAGCGATAGAGATGAGAATTTAATTATCGTTCAACTAGATCATGAAATATATCTATAGAAGTGAGGTGGGTAACCATGCAAAAGTACTTGGCACCCTTAAAGTGGTCCTTGGGAGCACTTGTGAACAACTCGGCGAATATTGATGGCCGGGTGTGGAGCGTTCGAACCTAGTATCGTGATGCTGTGCAGGGATGGACGTATCGCAGTAATCGCGTTTGCAAGATACGTCTTGCGCGTGTCGACAGTCCAGGTATATCAATCCTCAAGCGCCTTGACGAAGATGGCCTGACAGCCATCGATTCATCTCTTGCAGAGCGCCGAGCGCCGACTGCCATGACAGTACATGCTGGTAGCTCAGCTGGTTTGTTTCCGATCCCCTGCCCTGGCATCTCCATCGCTCTCAGTATCTTGTCATGACGGTGGCCCGTTTTCCGAACACTGAAGGCTCGGCTATACTCTAGTGAGGATGATAATCTCCCGTTCTCAATCATATCCACAAATAGAACCGCTAACCACGTTCGTCGAACAGCGACTCGTCTCATCCGTCTCACAGTTGAAACGTTGACATGGCACCGAAAGCACCAATGCTTCAAAAGCCCGATCGAGCGATACCCCCACTTTTTGGGAAAGCGGCAAGGCCTTGGCGCGTGTGAGCGTCGGACATGTCGGATCTAACTTTGTCCTCCTTCCAGCCGCGTAATATGCGGGGGGGATGCTTACTTCAGCAGCTATCGCTCTACGGACTTGATAAAGAGGAGTCAGGGCATCAGAATGTCACGACGCGCGAGTGACATTCCAAATACTCCCCCTCTTGGCTATGGGTGACGCGAATGCCACCGTTCGCATCCTTGATATCCGAAACCGCCACAATGGCACAGATAAATTCCAATGCGACATCGTCGACATGATCGTCAGGGGTCTTAAAGCACCGCTGAACGCGAAATCGTTACCTACCCTACTTCTCTACAACGAGCGTGGTCTCAGACTTTACGATCAAATCACCACGGACGCACCAGAGTACTACTTGTTCGGTGCTGAGCAAGAAATACTCCACAAGCATGCTCCCGAAATTATGCAAATTCTGCAAAGCCGTTCGGTGACAAGCAACGAAGGTGTAGCATCCCGGGTTTTACTGGAGCTCGGCGCAGGGTGAGTAACGCAAGTTCATATCACACATAGACCCTTCTCCCCATGAAACAACCTATTGTCCGCACGATAATCATGTGCCCGACTTGTGTTTTCAACTCCTAAATGTTTTCAATAAGTTGAGCTGATATGTTATGTTGCATAGCTCCATGAGAAAAACTTCTCATATACTCCACGCCCTCGCCGGTTTGTTGTCGGGAAATCTTACCGTCCCTCCTGTGACATACTTTGCACTTGATCTCGAAGAACAAGAGATCCAGAGGACTCTGACTCAGCTGCTCAACTCCGATGTAGGTTCAGCTATCCAAGGAAAAATCGAGGCAAAAGGCATGCTTGGGACCTATGAAAACGGCATTGCTTTTGTACTTCAAGGAGGCTTACAGGACGAAATTGAACGCAATGGGCATCAGGGCATTCGCCCAAATCCTCCTCCTGGATTATCTCCGTCCATTGGGCAGGGTACGGGTGATAAAGACATAGCGCAGTTACCCACCTCAGAACAACCACAGCTTCATATGCTCTTCCTAGGTTCTTCTCTCGGCAATTTTTCGCGAGGAGAAGATTTTCAGTTCCTTCGTTCGTTGCCGTTACGTGCAGGTCGTGGAGATACTCTCTTACTGGGCCTTGATCACGCCAACGATCGCGAGGATATCGAGATTGCTTACAACGATCCCAAAGGCCTTACTAGAGGTTTCATCATGAATGGTCTCAAAGCGGCCGGACTCGCCCTTGGCGACCCAGAGCTCTTCGACCTGAGCAATTGGAGTTATACCAACGTTTATGACGAAGACAGTCGTGAGTATATCCGAGGTTACCTAGTCCTTTATTCACGCTGCTTCAGGTGCCCACAAGGCATTTTATAAATGCCTATACCCTCACCGTATCATCATTCCTGTTACAGAGGAGGAAGTACATTTTTCGAAAGATGAGCTCATCAAGGTCGAAACGTCTCTGAAGGTAAGTTCCTTTTTTTTTGAGTCTTCGCATCACCAGATTCATTTCCTTAGTACTCGGAGAGAGACGCCTATGCCTTGTTTACTGGTGCTTGTTTGCGACCGATCCAGCGATGGGTGGATAGCACGTCACGCTATTCGCTGTGGCTGTTAGAACGTCCGCCGTTCGCGTTTCCTCTACTGCCGTCACCAGCCGCACCTTCCAACGACATCATCGGTAGAAGGTTTGGTGTTCCGAGTCCCCAAGACTGGCAAGACATTTGGAAAGCATGGGACTTCGTCACGCTCCGCATGATTCCGTCTTTCATGCTTTTCGAGAAGCCCATTGACCTCCGTCACATTTGCTTGTTTTATCTCGGGCATATCCCCACGTTCTTGGATATTCACCTCTCCCGTCTGCTCCAGGAACCTCATACTCACCCTGAGGAGTTCAAGGTCAGCATTTATCTCTTTACGAAATAGTTCGTAGTAATCATTGCTACATGTGACACAGTTCATTTTTGAAGTAGGTTATCCCATTTCGTACCGTAGATGACCGAATAATTTTATCGTGGACAGAGAGGTATGGACCCCAATGTGGATGATCCGAGCCAGTGTCACGTTTGTCTTCCCCTCGTGTTTTCCATTGTAGAAGCTGACGAGATCTTGTCAGCCGCACTCTGAAGTGCCCCGAAACGACGATGACTGGCCCTCGCTCAGCGCTATACTCTCATTCAGGGATCACGTTCGAGAGCGACTCATGAAGTTGTACGATAATATACTCAATGGCACCATCCAACTGACGAGAAAAATTGCCCGAGTACTCTTCATGACATATGAACACGAAGGTCTACACATTGAGGTATTTTCTCGGCGTCATTCCTTGGACATGACATCCTTTTGACTCGACATCAGACTTTATTGTATATGCTTCTACAGCGAGCCGGGAGTGGAACAATCCCCCCTCCGGACTTCACCGTACCTCCATGGGAGTCATTGCTTGCCTCGTGGAATGCCGCTCCGAAACCTTCTTCTCCCACTGTCATCATGGAAGCTACAACTGTTACTCTCGGTATCGACGACGTTGAGGCTGATGATACCGTCAAATCTGTTGACGTGGCAGGGCATGTCTTTGGCTGGGACAACGAGAGTCCGCCTCGCCAGGTTTCCATTGATGCTTTCCGAATCTCTTGGAGGCCTGTTACCAACGGAGAATTCTTCAACTTTTACACAGGCTCTGGGAAGGACAAAGTTGCGTTCCCTGCTAGCTGGATCAAACATGGAGACGGAGAGATCAGTGTCCGCACGTTATATGGTCCTGTGTCAATGACTATTGCGTGGGACTGGCCAATCCTCACCTCTTACGACAACTTGTCGGTGTATGCGAGCGTCAAGGGTGGTCGGCTCCCTACCGAACCAGAGCTTCGTGTATTCATGGATAAGTTTACATGCGGTTACGAGGGTGGTGCAAATATCGGATTTAGGAACTGGCACCCCGTACCGTAGGTGATTTCACGTTCGCTCGAGTACTTGCTACTAACACAGCTCAGTGCTACGACGGGGTTAGGGAGGTACGGTGGGCGGGGACACAATGGCGGTGTGTGGGAGTGGACATCAACTATATTTGACAAGTTCGAAGGCTTTGTTCCATCTCAGTTGTATCCCGGGTGAGTAGAATTCATTCAGCAAGCGTTTAGTCAATAACCATTACTTTTTTAGATATTCTGCTGACTTCTTCGATGGAAATTACCGAGTCGTAGTATGTTATCCCGAGTTCCCTCTACGTCCATCTACTCAATATTCTCTTCATAGCTTGGGGGATCTTATACCACGATTCCGCGAATTGCTGAGAGACGCAGCGTGCGAAACTGGTACCAGCACAACTACCCTTACCCTTGGGTTGGTGCTAGAATTGTTTACGACGTATAGGGAGAAGTGGATCAGTGGGGAACCGGCGGGATTGTGTACTAGTGAGATCATTCTTGTGCTTGAATTGTATGTACTTGTATTCGGTAGTTACGTAAGAAGTTGTAGAAATTGTTCAACAGTCTTGCTTCCTCACGTTCATCACTGCATAAGATGTGGCCAAGTATACAATACTACTGTCCTTGTATGTCTGGGTTAAACTTGCAGACTCCGCCACCACCTATCTTCGCTTCCTCTTCTGCAAGCTTTCATCCATTGCACAATCTTTATTTTTGTGAAGAATGCGATGCCGTCCGATGCAATCGATGTGTCTCCGTCGAAGTTAGTGGCTACTACTGCCCAAACTGTTTATTCGAAGTCCCCAGTGCAAGTGTAAGGGCTGAAAAGAACCGGTAAGTTGCATCTAATCATTGTGGATGTCCAGTTTCACCCTCCACAGATGTGCACGTAATTGTTTCTCTTGCCCTATATGTCGCTCCACCCTATCTGTCGTAGCATCCGATCCCCAAGATGATGGTGACGGTCGGCCTTCTACCTCGCTCAGTAATGTCGGAGAAGCTCCATACTTTTTGTATTGCAACCACTGTCGTTGGGACTCGGCTGAAGTCAATATCACGTTTGAGAAGCCGACTGGGCTAGCAGGTCAGTGGGATCGGTACCTACTTTGTCCTTGCTGATAAGACATGTTCAGCACAGTTACAAAAATTTGAAGATTCTGCTCCAGAATCACTCGAGTTTGAACGTTTGAAAGAGCATTTCGAACCGTTTCTGCGTACATCAGCTCTTTCATCTTCCTTGCATCTGCCAGCAGTGTCGTCTCATCACCTGCACACATCGTCTGCCACGGCCGCTGCCTCTGCTGCCCTGGCCCGTGATATACCTGGCGTTGGCAAGTACAACCCCCTCGCACGCAGTCGTGCAGGGCGAGATAGGACAGCAAACAAGGACGAGATGCCTGAGTACAAGAGCCGGGTGGAAACTGTTGTCTTCGGTCAGCTCGGTGGTGGTGGAGACGACGCAGATGTCGAACTTCTCCGGCACATGGAAACAGTCGATGAAATAGCCAAGCTTGAACAGCGCTGGGGAAATAGCTGGACAACACCATCACGTTCGAGGTAGTGACATTGAATTTAAGCAACGGTCTTATCTGATCCTCTCCTCATTCAAGCGATCTACGACCACATCGGATACCCTTGCACTCGAAAGTCTCAAAGCGATGCCCGGCGTGCAGACATATTTTGATCAAGCCTGAGCAAAAGGCACAGTCCGTGCGCTACAAGATCAAATTAGTGGCGGCCAATTACTTGCCCGCGATTACTGTTGGCTTTCCTCTGACAGGGGCAACTAAGCGAATGGCGGGCAGAGTCCCAAGCTCCGGCGCAGACGCCAAGAACAGTGTTATGCACGCAGGAACAATTAATCCCTTTCAGCTCGCGTTGACCAACCCGCTGTACGACCCAATCCAAGTGCGATTATCACCCCAAAGAGTTACAGATGGTCGTTCATACCAGGTGTCGCTTCCAACCTCACCGTTTTCTGTTGCAGCCTTTGCAGAGGCATGGGAATACGACGATGACGAAGACATGTTTGGAGTAGAGGACGACGAACTTGGCATTGGAGACAGCGGAAGAGGTGTTAGAGACAAGGCGCCGCGCAGTCGCCTGAAAAATGTAGGCGTACTAGAAAGGAGGGCGAACGTCACCATCGTGGGAGGAGAAGTCAATATAAAGCCGGGTTTCAAGGGCAGTGTCAAGGTCCGTTTCGATCTTCTGCCGTAGCCGGTTCGGGGATTAATCAACTTTATGATAAAGTTCAACATGATGGTCTCATACACATATCGGTCAGATGACCCATTGCCGTCCGAGGATGGCGCAGGCACACCATCCAGAACAACAAAGGCCCCTGAAGTTAAAACATTTTCCTTTTACACTGTTGTTGACCTTGGACCCAGTGCGGTTGCGAAGGATGACAAACTGGAAGGTGACTCGTAGGCTTGATTGGTTACGCCACGGTCATATATTTGGATCCCGTGACACCCTGCTTAGGAACATATCACATATCACTATTCCTGTAGGTTATCTTGTGCGTTCGAGTCATTCCAAACTACTAGATGGGACCGCAGCGCCGGCAATGAGTCACGTCGGATCGCCGATGACGGCGGACGCGTTTCTTTGACTCGCGGGCACTGGTACTTGCCCCAATCTGTGCACCTTTATAGTTGGCCGTGGCATGCACTGAATGGTCATTACATCTAGCCAACATTCATCGCACCGTTGTGTGATACGGAAATGGAACACGGCAATGTACCCCAATACACACCCTCTCCTCCCTCGCCACAGTATTCCAGCGAGCTCTTACCAGGAGAACAAACCATCGAATCCACTCGCCGTGGGGCCATATCTCGATCTTCCTCGGGGGTGTATCGTAGAATAACAGACCATCTTACCGTTATTCTCCGCGGCCAGCGTCCTGGCTGTATATACCCTGTATACGGTCGGGGTGGGTTCATCCAGGGGGATCTGATACTGAGTAACACGAGTAATCTAACATCCGCAACATTAAAGGTGAGAGTCGACCTTGAGTCATTTGCGATGCGGTTCATCTGAGCTCCGGATTAGCTTGAAGGCAACTTTTCCCTCCATGCTCCTGGGGCTCCTGGTCCTCTTTCGAGCACATTTCTTTCCGTGACCTATGTGTTGTGGAGTGCGTCCCATGCACCCCACTGCCCCCGGTCCATTCCATTCGGGATCATTCTTCCACTCACCTTTAATGATGGTGGCCAAGCGCGGGCTTTGCCGCCAACCTTCAAAAGTAGCGAATTTCATGCAACGTGCTCATATTCGCTCACTGTTGTATTAACACGTCCGCGGCAGTTCTTACCCTTCTTGAAGGGTGTCGAAGCGTAAGCGTATTGATTATCTGATCCATGACTCCACTAAATGTTCCCGCTCAGTGTCGAGATACCCATCATGTACCGTCCGCAAAGTCGGCCACATCTACCTATGCTCCCTAGTGACTTACCCTTCATGTCTACCGTAAAATCCTCCCCCGAAGATTGGTATGAAGTCGTGTGCACCATACCAATGACGCAAGGTTCTGGGCTGGCGCATGCCGAATGCCTCGTGGGTTACACTGATCTGCGATAGGCTTCAAGTATTTACAACATTTCTAGTTGTTCATTCCATCAGTGCAGACTTTCGCTCTTTCAGACGCAATCCCGTTTCATCTACAGATTCGTGGTAGTCCTGCGTCTCTTATCCCGTTCATCGAGCAAGACCAAGGTGGTCGTCAGGGTTCGAATGGACGACTGACCGGGGGAGTAGCCATTAGGGTATATCTACTTCGACAATTCAGCGCTAGAATACATGGTCAATATGCCATGGCATCTCGCAACCTCGGCGAAGGGGAAATGGAACCCTTAGAGCTATTATCTCCTAGAAATCACACATTTACGCGGCATCCTCTTGGTGACGGCTTGGACGCTCTCGATTGGGATGGAGTACTCAGATTCAACGAAGAAGCCATTGTTCCTAGTTTCTCCACCAATAAACTCTCCGTCAAAGTATGGTCCTCCTTCGGCAGTCGTGTCGGTACACTCACCTTTTCTCGGCATAGGACTATATCGTCCTGTCAATAAGCCCTCGTCAGCCACTCAAGTCTCCGCTGCTAGGCGTAACACACTCTTGTCCGATACGAATTGTGACAGATCCTTGGTCCAATGACGCCGTGATCTAGTCCATAAGGGGATCGCTCACCGTTTACCTAAATTGCTGTGAACCCATTCCTGTACATATGTCCGGTCTATGGTTGTCACCGAGCCATTCAGGTTCATGCGTGCGTCCCACCCTCAATATTCGTTGGGTGATCGTCCAATGAATTCCTTGCAGAGTTGATGGTTACTGCTTGTGTCCTCGTTCTAAACTGGGGGGCATGGTGGCCCCGTTCCGTGCCTCTTGGATGGATATCTAATTGTGCATGTTACTCCAGAAGATGGAAGAGCCATTCTGATCCTATATGACGATTTTCCATTGCTATCGGTCGTAGATCAAGAACTAGGGGTAGTATTGCGCAGAAATGTCACAAGTGTTATGTGTTTATCACGCCAATTGACCATGTCACAAGCAGGATCTGTGCGTTAGAACAGGTTGACGCGATTGCTCCTCAAGCCGGTGGCTCAGCGCTCAGAAACTTGCGTGGAAACGCTGAACGGTTGGCATTTAGATAGGTCAAACAGACAGACTCATGTAGCTTTTATTAAAATCCCCATCGTGGTGCAGCTGTAACAACTCGGCAGCGAGTGCGCCGATACCTCAACCATCCACTTGCTGGGTCTAGGGATGATACTCCTTTATAGGTTCATGATCTTGATGTCTACTGCTGCATAATATTTCTCAATCATGACGGTCCAAATGTCGACATGTACTTACCCTTACCGTCCCTCATAATAACTTGCATAAACCATGCTACTCAGAGTCCAAATATTATTTGGACTCTTCTAGGGGGTATTTATTATGTAGGACTCAGAACTGTATATTGACTCCCGGATACCTTTCGCAGTTGCGACGTGCGTGGGGCCGGACAATCGATCGCGGTGCTGTCAATTGCGACTCGGACGTGTCTCTAACTTGATATCAGGTGAAATTAGTGGCACGCAGCAACTTGGTTGCCGTGAACACTGATTGTCATTATTACTTCCTGGCACCTGCCGGTAAGGACCGGAACGGGAGGCTTCCTCGGTGGAAATTAGTCAAGAAGTTAGGTGGCATACGGTTTCAGGGGGCGGGCCGCCATCAGTAGTAATTCATTCAGTTTTTGCACTAGAGTGCTCCAGAGCACTCCGGAGCAAAAAACCGAATTACTGATGGCAGTATCGCCCATGAACTTGAAATTCTGCCAACCGCACCCACATGTAGGCAGTCGGCGGGATTTCCAAGACCTGACTAGGAGTCTCCATGTGGGACTTGGAACTTCGGGTCCATCTGGTTACCAATGCTGCCCGCCAGGAAGTTACCGTGACGCCAGTCAATCGTAGCATAAAATTATGAAACATTCCTTAGTGGATCCAACAGCCATATCGCCGCGCGGAATTGGCTTGATCATATCAATCAATACCACCGGATACTAAACAGCCATACTCTAGCTGTATTACAATCAAAAGTTCTGTGTCTATGGCCCGCTTCCGTATTACCCGACCGGTATGTGCGCAGCACATAGCAAGTTGCACCGGTTCGTTATACTATTTTGGCACCGCATCAAACGTGGCTGCTTGCGTTTCAAGCACCGCCATCACGCATCGCCTCCTAGTTCCTGGCCACACGGCACTGTAACCGTGTCTAGCCGCGTTCGCAGGAATCGCCAAACCATCAAGATGCTGCAAACCTACACGGAGGCTGTTCCTCATTTATATACTGGCTCTGCCCACGAGACATCTTTCACCCAGGTATATGGCCGAGACCCCCTTCCTTGCTTGTCCCACTATGGAAATACTCTCCGATGTAGAACTTCCGGACTATTCGCCTTCTAGCATTCCACCCGATTATTCTTCGACACCGTTACCTGGAGAACAATGCATCCAACGGACACCAAAACAGGTAACTCACTACCGCGAAAACTGTGCTTTCACATACGAAGAACATGGCATGTCTCTCACCCTACGAGGTTGTCGGGAAGAGAATGGGGTCCCCACCTTCGGACTATGTAGCACCGTACATGGGGAATTCTCACCAACGAACAGGAAAAAAATTGTGTCTGTCGTGGTCAGGGTTCGTACCGCGTCTCTTCATTAGTACTTTCTACGTTTCTGACATGGACACAGCTTGAGGCACAAATTCGCGTGAAAACGGGATCGGGGATCCTATCACATACTCTCTTCTCTAGAGAACGTCTACTATGGCGGCGGAGCGACTCGACCAGTGATGAGTGCCCTGGGTTATTGCCTGTCTCAATATCGTTTCCATCTGGTTATCGGGACAAGGAGCACGGTCGTCCACATCGGCTCCCACCTTCCATGTCTATCAGCCACCCACGTCGAGTAATTATCTTGCACTCGCTGAAAGTCATAATTCGGAGAACCGCATGTATTTTCCCTCGGGCTAAGTCAGTGGGACACACGTGTGACCAAGGGTCTCAAGCTCACCTAAATTTTTGCAGAGAACTGGTCTTGTCTGCGTACTTACGCTATAGTCCCCGGGTTCGTCCACCCCGGCCATCGCCCCCCACTTTCTCCTCCATGAAAGCCCGTCCAGAAGAATGGCAAGAAGAGATTTGGGGCATGACTAAAATACCCTCGAACGAAGAGAAAGAGCCAATCACTGCCCAATGTCATGTGAGCTTATGAGCCTGTAATCCCTTCGCATATACTCAACCCGTTCCCACAAGTTCTTCGTGCCCTCCGTTGGAGTATTCGCTTCGTCCGAGGTTGTACCATTTCATATATCGTTCTGCTCCTCAGCAACATTTCTGGGTAGTATCGCGAAACATGTGACCCAAAGCAATGTCTGTCTCGAGAAGCCCGTTAATGTATTCCTCCTCCGGCGGACGACCGTGTCGATCGGGGACCACAAAAGTAGCCGAGACGAAATTCTTGGCATAGGCAGGGTTACTCCTAATCCTATAGCGACAATTGAGCCTACCTTTGGCGGGGCGGCGACACTAAGCTGGGACGGTGAAATCCATTGTGAGCGGCCGATCGAATACTCCAGTTTCGCTACGTCTGTGGTCGAAGTCAAGGTGAGCCCCAGCGTGACTCCAAATTTTTTGGGAATTCAAACCCATTACGTTAGGATTTCCTTGTGGTTTCGTTGCTTGCGCCTCCTGGCCCACTAGATTCCATTCCTCCGCAACTTTATCAAACGTTTCCCATTCGTCTGGTCACACATCCTTGGATCGACAGGTCCTGAGTATCACTACTCCGTCCAACTAAGCATTAATTTAAACCTATCTATGAAATTTCGCTCGCTCGTGCAGTATCATGTGTAAGCTTAATGATATTTACTAGGCTAGAAAGTCAGTTATTAGAATTTTCGTATATTATAATCAGACCCGGCTATGTACTCCGTGTCAACTTAATCCTTGAAACTTTGCCGACTGGCAAGTTGTCCATAATAGCCTCGACATTAGATGGTCCG
>JBBPKX010000020.1:21634-32014 GCA_038089435.1 Boletus austroedulis | reverse complement strand
TCTTTTTTTTTTCTTTACGACGATGCTCACAATGGGCACTCACGACAACGATCCTTGAATAATTTGTTTCCAAGCCTCACGTTATAACCACACTCATTCTCGCCCTTTTCCTTTTCATCGCTCACCTCACTCACACAGTTGTAAATACATGCATATACACATAGATAGATTCGTCTCGTTTGCATGCTTTCTCGCATAGACACCTCTCATCTGTTTTTCTTTACTCGGTGCTCTCACTGAGAATATGGCATTGATTTATTGTACGATAGAGCCCGCAGTGTTGCGGACGGATGGAATATTATTCGTGTTCTTGGATTCATCAAATTTTATTGATTAGGAATGACTTGTCTATGAAACTCGTGCTTGACGACGCGTGGTAACGGGGTGCGATCTCGTCAGCCATCGCTTTCTCACACAGGATACCCTCCTCGATTGTGGAGCAACACAGCAGCGTGTACCCACGAAGTTCGTGTGTACCATCAGTCGAGAAGGGTTGCAACACGAGACACGCCGTTCTTTCAGGGCACCAGCGCAGGTTTCATGCCACGCACCCTTCGGACTCTTTTTCTTGTTCTTATCCTTCGAATCCCTTCGCGGGAGACGGCGCTGTCGACGACGCTCACCCCTCCCCTGCCATTTTGACCTGGAGGGGGGTCGCAGGCACTTCCTTTGGTCCGCCGCCGTGATGCTGTACTAGAACATTGATTATATCAACGACGCCTTATTACCCACGGGCGTGAGTGTACGTTGGGGCAGTTGAATGGCCCCTGCCCCTTTGATTGAGTTTGGCTGGCTCTCCAATTCAAATGCACGTTGGAGGGCACAGACGACGAAAAAAAAAAGAGGGGATGGACTTAAGGTTGCAATTCCCATGTCTGACCCAACTTGGTCTGATCCAGCCGCGGGCAGGATGTGATGACTTGGAAGCCTGCCAATGGTTCCACCAACCTAACCCAGTTTCCCGGGAGGTGTTACGTCGTCGCGGCACACCCTTTGTAACCCCGCTAACCCATCGGAAGGACGGCAGGTGGTGAAAGTCGGTTGAAACTTGAGGGCACTTCTCCACCGCCGAGCGTCATGACCTGGGCCAACGAGTAACATGTGGATTGATGGCCGCCTCGTCCGACATGGATGAAATCTCGGATGACTTCGGCTGTTTGAGGACAGCGAGGCGACGACACCCGGCTCGACATCGGTACGAACTTGCCATGGTCAGATCATACGCATGCACGGTTCCGCGGACATGCCACAGGAACACCACTTGGTCCAGGTTGGCAGGCCCGACTGCGACGGTCCACGGCCAACGTCGTGCTCCAACGCCGCACAACCACATCAGGTGTGTTATCTTATTCGACAAAAAGGTTATTCCCAATCGCCGAACAATCGACAACAAAGGTGTCAGCGTCTGGTGACACCAACTTGGCGCGTTTCGACGCGCGGACGTAGAGGGGAGGGGAGAACCATGCGCGTCAGATTGGTGTGGCCAGATCATACGATAGTCACATCGTTGTTGGCACCCAACGTTCTATGACCCCCCTCCCTCCCTCCTGTGGCTGTTCGTTGCGACCAGATCTTATTGTCGGCGGTTTGTACCAGGGTTCGAACGTATGCCCTACTACCATACACGTGTATCAATCACCATTCTTCCCAAGAACCGTTCACCGCCCCTGCGACACTCGCCGTGGATGTGCCTTTTCATACGGGCAGACCGGCGATTCGATGATGCTGATGGATCTGCAATGCCACCCTGATGGCACGATACGTGCCTTCATGCATCGTCACGGTTCGTGGTTCGCTCGTTCTGCGCCGTTCTGTGCACACTAGTCGCAATACATATATGAACATGAAGCATCATGAAAAGATGCGGCGACTGAGATACCATAATATGAACCCCGATCGCGACATGTTGAAACGACCCGTCCGTGGTGGCAGGACGCATGATCGACTTGCATTGCCAAGGTCGTGATATGAGTCATGACAGCGATTCAACACCGCCCCCTTCGTTGCTGCAAGTCGGTGGGCCGTTGTCACTCGAGTCGCCGCCGGCGCGCCCATACATGACCGTTTACTCAACGACGTGTCAGTCTTTTTGATATATGAGACATGCTGCATGATGGGTGTGCTTGCTGACAGATTGCTTCATCCCATGGTACCCGACGATCTTCCCTTCTTGGAGTACAACTGCAGGGACGAGTATACATTCGCTCGGGATAACGACATGCACTCCTTGATACACCATCCTGCGGCTGGGTGATCCGAGTGATGGGGGTGTGTTGGGAGAGACCCACACGGTCGGATTCACAAGCCTCACCAGCACGGTCGCACTCGCGCATGAAACCGCTTCTTCGAGTTGCTCTTGTTCTCGAATGGGCTTGTCCTTGTCCCTTTTACAAGGCGTGTGCGTGCGTGCGTGCGTCTGTCTACCGTCCTTTTGAAAGGTAGCGGTCGAGGTGGCATCAACCAGAGTCTTGGCGTGGTTGCCCTGCGTTGGCCGGGACCGCACGCGTCTACTCCAGTTATCCAGTCTCAGCGACGCCGTACACAACACCCTTCCCCTGGCCTCGACCCGTGGCACTGCCCTGCCCGGCCCGGTTACGACGTGAACACCGAGGGTCGTCAATAAAAGTCATATACATATATCCCCTGTTGGCTACCTGGAATTAAATGGTACGTACCCTGGGTCGTAAACGCGTCGTTTTCGCTCGGGAGGACCGGCAATTGCCCAAACGATGGCGTAGGGCTGCTTTCAAGTCTGTGCATGGCAACTGCGCACTGGGCCGAGATAGGGCAGGGTCTTATTGTCTCTTTCTTTTTACAGTACATCAAGAACGACGCCACATGCGCACCACAGAGGAGTGAGCCACAGACACGGCATGTAGGAGACAACTTGATCATTAACAGCAACCTGGAAGACGCTTGCACCTTTTTTGTCGCAAAAGGAGGGCGTCTTGCTTTGACGTTGCCCTATTTGGGGGGTTCCGAATGACAGGAGGACTGCGGCCTGAGCTCATTCTTGCTTACGAATGGCGTCTGCACATGAACAAAGTAAAAAAGCATCGACGACGACGGAGATAGCGAACGAGACATGCGGTGCGTCTGTTCGGTTCCGGCACGTCCGTCTTTGGCAAGGTTTTGGGGCAGAAACAGCCTTTTGCCTCTTTTTTTTTTTTTTTTTTCCCGCTCGCGTCCGAACTCGCTTCCTCTCGCGTTGAATGACATGCGCGAGCGAGTGAGGTTCCGGCGGTTCGAGATCAAGAAGCACGAAGGACTGGACGACGTTTTGGACGTGCGCATCAAGCATGTCAAGGAAAAATGAACTGCCGTTTACATCCGGCTATGGAGGATGCCGCAGCTTCCTTTAATCGCTTTCCTGATCGATTAGACTTTCGGGTTCGGCGTGGGTACGCTTGGCTTGCATGTTTTTTTTGGAGTTTTGGGGATCACAAGCATCAGCTACCACTCGGGTGGGTCTTGTGATGCGCGGCGTGGGTACTTCCGCGCGCTGCGGCGCAGAAGACGTGTGCTCACGGTGGAACGTGTCAAGTCGACCGACGCAGCCGTTCGGATCTGGGTTTGTCATCCCCAAAAAAACTCGCCCCGCACATATCGCCGGAAAGTACATTAGCGCACCACCATGTACCAAATGGCGCGACTCGAGCGTGCAGCGTGCACTGCCCTTTCGACCCTCCCAAACCAAATGGGTCCGTTTAGTCAGCGTTGACGTCTTCAGGGCGTCGGGGAATGGAGACGCTGTCACAGCATGCGCGCCCAAATTTCATGATCGACCTGTGCGCGTCGCGGTCGGTAGCACGCCATTGCTGTCCAGGTCCAAATAAAGGCGTCGTGACGTTGGTAATGCACGGAAAAAAGAAAACCGTACCCCGTCTATAAATGCGAGTAGTTGAACCTTGCCATGTATTCGGTTCGGTTCCACGTAGCTCGGGGAATACCCCCGCTAGATGGGAAACCGGTCCAGTATGAAACGCCGGGTCCATCTTTTGGTTCTGGGGAGATGGCGAGAACGACGGATGCAGACAATGCAGATGCGGCCTCCTTTGAATGGACAGGCTCAAGGATGCCGTGTGCGTCTGTACCACGGACGAGCGAACCCTGGCGGGGGCATGCCCTAGATTCTAGAGCGATTCTGTCAAAGGCATGTTGTGATGCGGTCCGGCTGTCATGTCGTCAGCAACAGCAATTTAGTTTTTCGATGGATGAAATTTAGACCGCCACCGACCCACGCTCGTACGCCTGTCAGCGTTCCTCTCCGATCGGATACCTCCTTGAGGGCCGTCTCGTTCGCCGTCGACGTACTCGGCCCAGCCTGCAGTTTGGGGTTGTAGATCGTATCAATCCGGCACTGTGTGCAATCAGACTCCCACAAGGCACCCAAAGGATCAAAAAACTGCAGATGGATACCAGGGAGCGTACCAAAGTAGCCTGGCGCTGCACATTACTGGCAAGGGATGACATATCGATCTACTGTCACTGGCGTACTTAAGCTGCTAACCTTGGCCAACGAGAGCCATTTTCGACCGTGTCAAAATCACGACTAGCTAAGTGGGTTATCCTGGTCACCTGTCTGCTATGTGCTTATCAGGCCGAGTCTTATGACTGCCAAGTGGGGTCAGTATCCAACTCCAAATGAGCGAGTGACAGAACCTTGAAAGAGTACGTTTGCAATCTAAACCGTATCAGGCACTCTGGGAGCGAGCCAAATATTTAGTTTTGATGGCGCTGCCTCTATGTTGGAATGGAGTGAACGCAACTGGCATTAATAACGTGTGGGAGGGTGCGTTGGGGCAGTCGTCGTCATTGGTGACGACACCGGGGGGGCGGGAGTGGTGTAGAGCACCAAGTCGGGCTAGTATCAGTGGTGTCTTTTGGAAAATGCGCTACCCCCTAAATCGCAAAGATGTCACGGTGGCACACGTCGGCTGGTTACAGTACCCCAGTTACGGTGCCCTGGCGGCGACCGAACCACGAGACGAGAGGTAGTGAAAGCGGTTGCGGATACACCGCCCACCAAGCACCGGACGTTTGAGACCAAGATCGCATCGCATAGTCTGGGCATTCTGATAAGAGAACAAGAGAAGGCTAAACCACGTTGTGAGCCTCTGCGTCGGGTGTTCGGGTCGATTTCATCCGTAGACAGGGCCCCAGATAGGATATGTATCGCTCTGAACATGACATATGCACAACGTTCCCATCATCAGCTTCTTCGGTGTCGTGATCATTGAATAGATGAAGCCAATTCAGCTTCTCTCCAGTCATACATTTGGGGGGACAAAATAGGTGTTATTGCGGGAGGCTATCATGGGGGGAGTACGTACCGCGTACCATCCGTGGGGTACTTGGCACCAGTTTCAACCTGAGAGCTACCCATGTCAGACTATTCATGGACATATCAGCGCGCTGACACATCAAGGGCCCAGTTGTACGGAATCAATACCCCCATCGTTTCTCTAAAACCTTGTGCGCGGTGTGCCGCATCTGAGGACGGGCCGCAGCTTGGTGCGCAGATAGAGAGCTTAACTTTGTGCATCGTGGCACAAGTGTGTCGCCTTCCATTTCATGGTCAGGCTTCAAGGGGGGTCCCCCCTCCAACGTCGTCGGGTTTAGAACGTTGCGCTGTGGCTTGAACCCCACAACTGTGTTGTCATGCTGGACAGCTAGTCATCAACACACGTTGGGTTGACGATGCGTTGCTAAAACGCAAAGTGGTGTCCCGTGGGTTCATACTCGTCGCCAACGACAAGCTACCCTTAAACAGCGAATTCACGATAAGCCCAGAAACGGGCGTGGATACTACCGAGGTTCTGAGACCTCGTGACCTGTGGACGCAGTCATGATATCGCGTACTTGGCGAGGGGAGAAGAGGGGGAGAAAGAACACGTCTCAGCTGGCCGATACCCGGACATTGGAAGTCCCTGGACAGCGCGAATGGCGCACATCATTCGGGGCTATTTGGATCCATATCTGAACCTTCCATAACCTCAAGGGACCGAGGAATAATGCATTACCGCAAACACGACGCCGTTATGGCGCCGACACCAGCCTTGTTCTGATAACGATATCAACAAGATAGCGGCATAGAAATCATGATCATCAAGTCGTCTAAAAAAAGTTATCGACTCTTCTCTGTCCCCTCTTGTTGCCTCCGAGTCGTAGATCATCATCGATTATCACCTCAAGGCCTGCTCGAGTAGCGAAACACCACCAGAAAGGAAGCGGCCTTCGACGACACATGTTCTGGATTTCACGTGTGATCATCAAGACAGCACGCCATTCCTCGACATCTGATAGCGCACGCACTAGAGCAGATACAAAATCAGATACACCTCGTACTAAATCATCCCCGTCTGATCCGTACCTCTGTGATCGAGCTGTCCAAATCGCATCATTTGCGTCTATGCGGGACAAGCACCATGTCGTGGCTCATTTGTGATGGTGCTTGATAGCGTGGGATGGCAGGAAGGCCCGAATAATGTTGTGTGCGAGTATGAGAGGGCGTACGAGAAGATGCGCGAGAGGAAGTCTGTGAAGGATAAGGGTAAGGTTGGGCGGGTAGCGGCGCTTGGGCAGGTGCCCAGTGGACTCGTCGTGGAGGCGCTTTGATAGCCCCACGAGGCGGGGGGAAAGGAGGCGCTTGCTGCTTCGAGGAGCGTGGAGGGGGTAGGGCTAAATCCCGCTTCTGGGATGGGTGAAAATGGATATGCAAACAATTCATGAGCTTGGAAGAGGCACGTTGAGGTGGACGATGGCGCACCGGCTGGCGGATCATAACAGGTCCTCTGCGCGGAGGTGGTGGCGGGCGCATGACAGGCCCTTTGCGGGCAGGTACGAGTACACGAGGAGATACTGTTGGTCGAACCTGGGGACGAACCTGCGGGACTTGAGCAGGTCGTCTGGCATGGGTGCGTACGACCATTGGGGGCGGTCGTTGAACATGTTGAGGTCCTCGAGGGTCACGCGATGGGACAGGTCGTCTGAACCTACTGAGCAAGTCGAACGTCATGGTGACTGTGGTTGCGAGCGCTGGGAGGAGAGGGCGAAGGTGGGGAGGATCTTTTGCTGACGAGGGACATTAAGAGCACCTGGTGAATGATAAGAACAGCTATGATGTGAAAACATCCCAAACAAGGAGCTGCTGGCAATGTCCTTCTCTCGCCCTGCAACGTCAGATAGAAGGACATGGACCAATCATCAACTCGCGGCGATTATCAGCCTGTCCTCGAATTCTCGAAGCCGTTTCATCAAAGAGTTTCCGTATCCAACTGACACACCGGAGATGAGCACCGCACGCAGTCATGATGGGTAACACAAGGCTGGATGATTACGAGACGCAAGTTTCCATTCACCGACTCGGTCAACAGAAAATAGCAACTGACGAGATACGGAGGCTATTAGTTTGTTCGCAAGATAGGTACAACAAACCTTTTGCGGTGTAAGCCGAAGATACATTTCATACGCTCACTGACATGATAGACAAGGAAACCACTTGCCCTGCTCTCCGTTCTGCCTTTTGACTGCTGCAACTTTTCACTCGTATATAGTAGCTCACTGGGGGGGAGGCTGGAAACTAGAAAAGAGTACTCAACACCGCCGAAATGAAGGAGGCGGGAAAATGTTTACCCTGGAGGAGGGGGACCTCCAAAGCCGGGTGGTCCTTGGAAGGGCGCACCAGGTGGGAAGCCAGGTCTGAAACCGGGGGGAGGGCCGGGCATGCCGGGAGGGGGGAAGGGAACAGGAGGCCGACCCATCGGAGGAACACCCACTATGGGGGAAATAAATAATGAAAACAGCGACAACTTCCAAGGAAAGCACGCACTAGGAGGCATCATGCCCATGCCGCGGCCAGCAGGCATCCCACGGCCAGGACCGACAGGAAGCTGCAAGGTCGGACCCATTAGATGTTTCATTGCATGCTGACGAGTAATAATAGCACATACGGCGTTTTTCTTGTCATCATCGACGATTGGAGGGGGTCCTTCGACGCTCATGCTGACCACTGTTTCGCCGCGTAGGATGACGAGGCCGAGGGTGCGCTTGATCTCTTGTTCAGGCGGTGTCTCTGTCTGTCCAGGCTTTTTCTTGGGTCTCACGCGGCGGAATTCTTCGCAATCTGCCAGGACCAAGTTCATGTGCCTATCGAATGCGAGCATTTGTCCGGTTAATGCACGACCATCGTTGATAGTCACTTTCAGCCTCCAGTTGATGAGGCCGAGCATCTTTCCACCTTTCGACTTTGGAGGCGGCTACATACGTTCAGAGAGGTATCAATCAGATTTTTTTTAGCTTGATCAAAAGGCGATACGGACCATGATGGGCGCGATTAGGATATGGATATGGCCAGAGTACAAGGAACGATATAGCACACACGAGTCAAGATAGGTTTCATTGTACAAACATCCGCAAATACAAACATAATGGTCACCTCGGTGCCCGATGCCCGATGCCCGAGTGCCCGCGATACCCGACATTATTACTACTCATTGGTCATCGAGTGGAGAGTCGGTCGTCGATGATTCTGATCTCGTGATAAACAAGATTGGCGCTGTCGAATATAAAGCAGGTCGCAGTGGGAATCACATCAAGCTAGTACATCATGCCTTTAGTCACATCCATCACTCGCTTGTTAGGTAGGTTGGCATCCGCTCGTGTTCCGAATCGTGCTCATGATTTCCTTTTTCCTAGATATAAAGGTCCCCGTCGTGGCAGCTGCAATGGCAGGCGCAAGCGGTGGCTTGTTAGCAGCTCGAGTCACCGCTGCGGGAGGCTTCGGATTCCTCTCGGCAGGTATGTTGCACACCTCGCACAGGTATGGCGAACGATTGATCCGCGGAATCGTGGCAGGTTACAAGAGCACGGAGAATCTGATAAACGAATTATCACTTGCTCGCAAGCTGCTCCGTTTAGCCCCATCCGACCCTCTCCCGGTCGGCGTCGGTTATCTGGCATGGCAGTTGGAGGAGCCGACGGCCGACCCGAAAGCTTTCTTATCTGCTGCTCTCGACAACCACGTCCAGGCAATTTGGCTGTCCTTTGGCAACAATATCAAGGAGTGGATAACGTTTGTTCGTAACTACGACGCGGAGCACAAACGCGCTCGTCCGACAACGATATTTGCTTCGGCTGCCTCTGTCGAGCAAGCTCTCGTTGCGTCGAATGAATGGAAAGCGGACGTCATCGTCGCCCAAGGTTCGAGGATTTTTTTCAACCGTAAAAGACGACTGAATTGACTCCTGGTGTATTCCCGTAGGTAACGAGTCGGGAGGTCATGGATATGGCTCGGCGCCACCTCTTTTCACTCTGGTCTCTTCTATCCTTGCCGCGTTGCCTCAAGATGGACCCCCCGTCTTGGCAGCGGGTGGCTTGATGACAGGTAGTCAAATCGCATCCTTCCTTGTCCTCGGAGCGGCGGGTGCCGTGCTTGGGACGCGCTTTGTGATGACGCCAGAGAGTCTATACAGCGACGCCCAGAAGAAAACTCTTGTTGCAGCCACGTCTGATATGACAGTGCGGACGCAGGCCTTCGACATCGCGAGAGGCACCTTAGACTGGCCAGCGGGGGTCGATGGGAGGGCACTTTATAATGACACCGTGAAAGACGTGGATAACGGAGTTGACATCGAGACTGTCAGGGCAAAATTCAAAGCTGGCATCCGTGACAGTGACCCCCATCGAATACTAGTGTGGTCTGGTATGGGAGTAGGACTCGTTTCGGAGATCAAGAGCGCCGAGGTCTGTTTCAGACTCTATCAGCTGTCCGTCGGCTCATCATGATGTATAGGAGGTCATCCAGGAACTCGGTGACGATATGCTACAACGGCTCAAGGTTACCTCGGAGCTTGCGCGATAAGACTAACAATGTCACCGAATTTCAATGATGAGAACACAAAATAGAATTTCCATTATCATCTCTCATCCGCTGTTCGGCCCCTACAACGCGTTCCCACCGTATCATGATATGTTGCCTCATCGGAGTGTTTCTCCAAACAGAATTGGAAACAGCTACTGAACTAGATGGACTGCGGATCCTGACGTCTGGTAAATTTAGCAGCTCACTCGCAGACTCCCGGCGGAAATGAATCGTGTGCAGAGATCTAATACATCCGACGCTCTAGCAACCTTGCCACCTATGCATATCGATAGCAAAGTAGGGTGACCGTGCCGTTTTCATCTAAACTTGCCATCCATGTGAGAAGGCGTGGTTCGTCGTGTCGGCATCCCCCGCCGATTCGGGACTTGCCTTCTAGTGCGATGGCTGTCTTTCATGAGACACACTGCCTTTGTGATATGTATGCAGCGTTGTTTGTGGTGCCCATATATGAAGAATCCTCTGACATTTGATGGAGGTAACCAAGATGTGTTTAAGAA